>JADDOH010006311.1:0-55857 GCA_016648135.1 Agrypnia vestita | reverse complement strand
CCTGCAGAACAAGCCCCGTGGACGGCCGGAGACCAAAGTTGATAATGAAGAATTGAAGGCTATTGTGGAGCGGATCCATCGCAAACCACATCCGAGTTAGCTGCAGGCTGCGGTGTTAGTGATAAAACTGTTTTAATCCACTTGAAGCAAATTGGTAAGGTGAAAAAGCTTGAAAGGTGGGTACCTCACGAATTGAGTGAAGCAAATCAACAAACGGCATTACTCAACCGGCACAATAATGAAGGGATTTTAAATCGAATCATTACCTGTGATGAAAAGTGGATCCTGTACGATAATCGGAAGCGCTCATCGCAATGGCTGAACCCTGCCGGACCAGCCAAACCATGCCCCAAGCGAAAATTGACTCCAAAAAAGTTACTTGTGAGCGTTTGGTGGACTAGTGCTGGTGTCGTTCACTACAGCTTTCTTAAATCCGGCCAGACGATTACGGCAGATGTCTATTGTCAGCAACTGCAAACCATGATGGAAAAGCTAGCTGCTAAACAACCGAGGCTGGTTAATCTCTCTAGGCCACTACTGATTCATGATAACGCTAGACCACACACTGCACAACAGACGGCTACCAAATTAGAGGAGCTTCAATTGGAATGTCTAAGACATCCACCGTACTCTCCGGACCTTGCCCCAACAGATTACCATTTTTTTCGAAATTTGGATAACTTCTTGCAAAGGAAAAAATTCAACTCCGATGGGGCAGTCCAAACCGCCTTCAAAGATTTTATTGATTCCCGTCCGAATGGTTTTTTTAGTAAAGGGATCGAAGAACTACCTATGAGATGGCAAAAGTGCATAGATAGCAATGGTACATACTTTGATTAAATAAATGTATTATAATAAAAAAAAAATCAGCTTTATGTTCCTCCCATACTAAACGCCAATTTCATTTGTAAAGACCTAATATTAAAAATAAATGTCTTGAATCGTGTATAGGGTCCAGGCCGTAAAGGCAAAATAGCTTAAGAATAACTGTAAATATGTGTTTGATAATTATGTATATAACTGTCAATGAGGGTCCCGTTAATGAGTCATCCATTAGAGCGACGACCGCGGCCGAGGGAGAGAGATTAAAATCTCACGATGAGTCACTCGGGCCGCGGGCGCGCTTAATTAAATATTTTAATTTTGTTTCTGAGATAAAATCGCAAAGTAAAAATCAGGTAGTCGCCTACGGAGCGGTTAGCTAAAGTGTATTTGCCCCGCATCTCTGGACCAATAGAGATGGGGCAGGTAACAACTGACACCCACACGGCTCGTGACTTGAGATAGCGCGCCGTACATTTTTTCGTACGGCGCTAAATTTAGATTCACTATCGCTAGAGAGCTCAATAATTAAAGTGTGAGGTGTCATTTTCTTCAGAAAAACAAGGGCTACCTGATGCGATATTAATAATTTAGATATTTTTATAAATAAAGAAGTTTCATTTTTTGTCACATGCACGTGATTTGTAAGCGCTGACATGCCCGGACAGTAGTCTGCGTACTACACCCACATGCGGGCATGTCAGACGAAAAATGATCGGACCACATGAGTGCGTCCGCCCCTCCCGGCTGGCGCGCGGATTGTGATCTCCAGACTGCGTAATATTTTGAGACATTTCATACTATAGAATTTGTATTTTTAAATATTAAGTAACGTGTTTTTTATAAAAAAAAATGCTTTTTAATAGTGAATGAAGACTCAAAGTGCGAATATAGATACAATATATCGTTTAAAATCATCTTTTTATATGAATAAACAACATTTGAAAATGACCAAAAATCGTAAATATTTAAGCATGTTTGAAAAATGATATCTTTTTTAATATTGAATATTTCTTAATTTCCTACGTACGGATTCTAGATAATTAAGTGAACTTTATATGTATGAAAAAACATATTATGCTTACGTACAAATTTTAAACGAAACACTCTTTGCCCGGGAACATTAAAAACGTTTTTTTTGCCGCGGCCTGTGGATTAATGCCTATATTTTTCTTAATTATTGTAAATAATGTTCAATTTATTACTTTTATATAAGAATAAAGGTTCTATCTAAGTTATCGCCCTAAAAAAATTGCAATCTATCATATACATTCTGATATAAATGAATAATAAAAACCCACATTTTCGTAAAAAACGCCGAAATATGCATTTGCAGTGAATGTACCGCCTTAATGATTTATTTTCAAGTCATGTACCACAATTTTAATATTTTTTGCACTTTCACCTGCCCCGGATATAACATTAGTAATGTGTTACACTATTAAAATTAGACTCTTGTGACATGAAGATATTACACAGGGACATGATAAAATGTCCGTCAGGGTTAAAGACACCACGAGAGATAAAATTGGGGAACAAATAAATTGTTCATTAAAACAAAAGTTACACAAATGCTTTTATCAAGACAACAAATCACCTCCGGTAAGCTGACCGGCACTGGAAGACATGCTGATGCTCATCAGCTGCCCTCCGCCGCCTCCTTCGTCCTCACTCTCGTACTCAAAATCCATGTTGAGCAGACGCCGATTGAAATTCACCGAGGACTTGTCAGCGTTGGTGGGAGCAGCGCCCCCAGGCTGGGAGGAACCGTCTCTGAAGAGGTGTTGCATTTGTCTCAACTGGGCCAATATCACCGCATCTGATTTACCACCCTGCGAAAAATTTATTAAAAAAAATTTAGATACAAATTTAATTAAACATTATATTCGAAGTAGGCTTTTACAGGGGCACTACATTTCTCACTCCTTTTTTATTTGTCGCATAAAATTTTTTTTTTTGTACATTTTTTAAGATTAATATGTAAAGGAATATTTTTAAATTATGAATATAATATATAAAACACACCTGTTCCTGGTGCGATGGTTCCGTTGGCGTATGCTGAGATACCACGGCAGGAGAATTTTTGGCATCAGCATTCATAGAAGACATGGATCCTGAAAATTAAAAAGTGTATTTGTGTACACATTTAACAAAACAAGCAAATTGGGATGGTTTGGATTGGTCATATCGAACAGTGGTTGTATCACCTTGAATTCTCTTGCCTATTTGTGTTGCAAGCAGTTTAATACAAAATATTATATTAACAAATACTAAATATTTCCAAAATTTGTAGAAAACCGTGTATTAGTGTCCGACCGAACTTTCGGTTTCGGCCTAGTTTCGGCTAAAAAACGGGTATGGCTTAGTTTCGGTTTTGGCTACCATCCCGGCGAAACTGAATTCGGGAGGTTTCACGCTGCGATCACACATGTTCGATGCACTGAGCTGCGAGTGACGAAGTGTCATTATGCCGCATCCGCGCTCATAGTCGTGTCAGGACTTATTTAATGCCGCCGCAAGACTCATTATCGGCGTTTCAAAGTTTGCGCACATCTCAAACTATCTTTAAAACCTTCACTGGCTTAGATGTCTAGAGAGGATTGAATATAAGCTTTGCCTTACAATATTTACGGCTATTCACAACATGGCCCCTCAATACATAACCGACTTCTGCATTCCATTCTCCACAAATAATAGACAACTAACACTTCGCTCAGCATCAACATCTAATACAAATAGGTTAGCTGAAGTAAATCGCGTTCACAAAACTAATTTCGGTGATCGTGCTTTCGCAGTGGCTGGACCAAAGTTATGGAACAAACTACCTAATAAACTGAGACAAACAGACATCTTACCACAGTTCAAAAAACAACTTAAGACGCATTTATTTAGACAATCCTATAAAAATCTATAGAATCTGACCACAACAACCCTAGCTAATGTTTTCCACTCCTATTGGGCAATCTGCGAAAACACCTTATTCTTTCAGGCACTCCCAACTATTATAGTACTCAATTTTAATTCCATTTCTTGTATGCCACCTAATGAATAAGTAATAGTAAATAAGTTTTTTTCTTTTCCAGCAGTAAGTTGTTTTGTAGGATAATAATTTTTCTGTGTAAAGCGCCCTTGAGTTGAGTATTCGCGAAAACGGCGCTATATAAGTTATCCAATTATTATTAATATTATTATAGTGTACCTAAAAAAATTAGGTAAAAAAAAAGTAATTTTGTTTTGTACCTTTTATTTTATATTATTCGTAAATAACATTAAAAAGAAATGACAGGTAAATACCTACTATTTCATCTCTTATTTTAATATTATTTATGAAGGAGTTGATTTGAAATAAATATACTTAGTATAATAGGTATAATATTTTTATTTCAAATCAACTCCTTACAATTTATTTGAAATAAGGAGTGATAATTATGTTATATTTATTATGAGTTAGAATATCAGAGACTGAATAATTAATTAATATATGATTTAAAAATAAAGATGACTGACTAAGATTGACTATTTCTTTTCCCACGAAAACATAACCTTATGTGGAAGTTTCTGTTTCGGCCGTAAAAACTAGTTTCAGTCGGAAACTACTATTTATATATAATTAATTATATGAGTAGTTTTAATAATAATAAAAGACTTTTCTATGATATAATCAGTCTGAATGTTTTTTGTCAGTTCATTAATCATGTTAGTGTTAACCAAGTAATAAAATCGATACCCCCAAATGAAAAATAATTGCATCTTAGCTGAATATTCTTTCGCTTAAGAAATTTAAATGCATTGATATGTTTAATGATCTTAGATAGAAATATAGAAATAATGTATGGGGACGAAAACCCTGTCTGAATTTATTTTATACAGCTTTATGCCTATGGATATATGGGAAGTGCACATCTGCTTCATTATTATATATTTATGACATATTTATTAATATTTGTTTATTTAGCGTTCAAAAAACATATTCTTTAGTAGTATTTGTATCTTTAAATGTGCTTTTATTAGGTATTGTGTATTTCAATTATTGTATTTCAATCCCATGATTGCGGGATCATAAAAACGTTCAGGATGCCGGGATCATAATCTCCAAATGACATAAATTATTATATAAATTATGACATAATGATATGTGAAAACGTTAAATATGTACATATTATTATATAAATTATGACATAATGATATGTGAAAACGTTAAATGTGTACATACGTTTGAAAATATTGTCCATCAAAAATTTAATTTAAAAAATTGTTAAAAATATGTATTTTAAGTAGTCACATTGAAAAAAACGTATGTAATAGTTTTAACTTCAACCTCAAAAAATTCGATAGCATCTCATCTTTCCGCAATCTTCTCCAATGGCTTACAATCCATCAACACCGTTACATCCATGTTTTATCTCTACTTTATAATGTCATCAATCTTCGCTCACCTCGGTGCCTGAAATCTAAATTCAACTTTCTATCTACTCATAGTCTTCCACTCGTTCAGCTGACAATACTTCACTATCCATCCCCATTCATATACTGAATTCTTCAGCTCCTCATTCGAAGTGCAGTCGGTTAAGCTGTACAATCAACTATGCATAGACATCACACCGTCACAGATGATAATTATCTTCCAAAGCGGACTAAAGCGGACTAGTCCATGTCCCCATCCATTTTTTTTCATTATCATAAAGCTAGTTTTATTATATTACAATATTATATTTCGGAAACGTATTTCATCTGTTCCACTAAATTGTGTGGTTAGTTGGAAGAAATTGCCAACTGGCAATAAGCCGCCAAAAAGTTAAAAAAAAAAAAAAATAGTCCCCAAAAGCAAGTGCATTCACTACCAAATTACGCAACAAGCTCTCAGAATTAATTTAAAATTATAGTGAGTGTACCAAGAAATAATGAGAAGTTCTGTATTATTTCTACCATAAATATACATACATGAAATTTTATCACCTATTGTGGCGTGAATCAGGAGGATAATATGAAACTACAAAATATAACTAAGTTACCATTAGCATGAGCCAGTGCCTGCTGAGCCAGCAGTTCTGCGTGTATGGGATGGTTTGGGTTGGCCATATCGAACAGCGGTTGAATCACCTCCGGACTGAACACATAATTCTTCTGCCACAGGTTCAACACGCGAATAATGTTCCGCTGCAATAACAAAATAAAACTTAGCATTACTAGTCAAACCACAAGCGAGAATGACATGGTACTCATATTTAAAGTGCACATTAATATTTTCAAAGCTTCAGAATAAACGGGTATACCTCTGGCACGAAAAGTTAAAACAAAAGTATCTTAAGCCTTGCACTCGAGTAGTTCTGCCAGCGGCGGCAAGAAAATAAACTCTTATTTCTCAATATTTTTAATATGTACATTGAGTTTATAAGTTTTCAATTTAATTTAACCAGAAGTATATTAGTACAATTAAATAGCAATAAGTTAAGGAATTTTATCGAAAAACGAGTAATAACATACCAAAAAACTTTCGAGTGCAAAGGGTTAAACTTAGATGGAAAAACTTTAATATTATTAATATTTAAAGCATTAACTTTGTGGTCAGACATTTTAACAAAATATTATTTATGTTAGCAAGTAACCACTAAAAAAAAAAAAATTTATCATGTCACAGATACATGCATCCCGTGCTAGCCGTTCAGAATTATATCTGTGCAAGAATATACAGAAAAGTGTAAAAAAATGTATTTTTGTCATCGATATATATTTTATAATATATCTTTATACATGCACTTAAGTATTTTAATAACAATATGGAAGTTAAAAAAAAAGAATAAGGTAGGGTGATTGTGCTAGTAGTCGGCCATTTTACAAAAAAGTCATCTTTGGAATATCATTGTAAGTTCATTTTTTAAACGAGGTTTAGAAAAACACGTATTTAAATTGAACAGAGAGTTTATTTTTATAATATTTATTGCTTTTTAAAATTAACCTAACCATAAAAATTCAAATAATATTTTAATGAAAAATGGCTGTTTTGCCAGTAGTCCGCCACCTATGCGTCAGTTGTCGGCCACCTATGCGTCAGTTGTCGGCCACCTATGCGTCAGTAGTCGGCCATCAGATTTTACCACAGGGCCGCCAGACGATTTTTAGAAATTTGCCCTATACAGGCATTTTTTTTTCAATTTATACTTAGATCCTTTTAAGCTTTTCAACAAATCGTCTCAATTTGTTAATAGGTAGGTACGTATAAAATACACTAATAATCATATACTAGGAACTAGAAAGAGAATTATTTTTTCGATTGGGCATTTTGGTTATATGTTAAAGCCCCGTTCATTTCCATTAATAATCCGACTAAGGTATTCTAATACATCTTCATCATTGTTTTCTATTAGATGGTTTCCAAGTCCTTAAACCAACTTCTTTTATAATTTGCGTATTCTTAGTACCTATGCGCTAATAATGCTTTCCGCAATTCTGGCCAGCGTATGAATAATAAATAGCATATTTCTCCCGGTTTTTCATCTTAGAAAGGTGTTTTTATTTTTTCTGACTTCACAATTTGCTGCACAGCAGTCGGAGTTCTTGTTTTTAGGGGGAAATGACATTTTGCTAACGCTATTAACTGTTCAACAATATTGTTTTCGTCAGATGATGACATAAAGTGATTTGGTTCCATTTGACGATGTTTTTTCCAATACTCATCCCTTGATACGGTCCTGCAATTTTGCCCTAGGAACATCAACTTCCAAACAATTTCTGACAAGCTGCGCATATTTTTTTCCTTCTCTTATTGCTTAAAGGGCTTTTTGAAGGCTATCATCAGTATACTGATGAAAAATGTATTTTAGTTTTAGTCGCCATTGATACAAAATTAATAATTTCTATATTTAGTTAACATTAGGATGATAAAAGATAAATTTCATCTACCAAAACCGTCCTAAGACGCTGCATGGCCAACCAATGATACATCAATTTTAACACGTCAACCAGTTGTCGGCCCCACACTTCTAAGTTAAAAAAAACATATTATCAGTGTGGTAACTAGCGGACGACCACTGGCTATTAGATAGTAGTGCTATTTTCACTAACATAACACATACAATCTTAGTAAATTTTGTATCATTAACAGCGTGAGAGACAAAAATAAAACCAATATTCGCCGCCAGTAGTCGGCCGCCCCGGCCGACCACTGAATTTTGTAGAAAAAATTGTCCCAGTAACCGGCCGCACGAGTTTCAACATAAAAATATTGAAAATGTTTGTTTTATCATTTTAACTCGTAAATTTAGTTCATGTTTTGCCGATAAATGCTACTTATACAGTGCAAACAAATTAATTCAACTTCTACTTAAAGTTTGAAAATTTTTGAAAATTTTGAAAATTTTCTTAACGATGTTTCCGAAAAACCAGAATCAAAATTGATAGCTCATAACCACCGGCATTTTTTTTGTGTCTACTTAAATGATACCTAAAATAAACGCAAGATGGTGCAGTTTTGTGTTTCTTTCGCGGAATAGTGGCCGATTTCTTAGCATTCAAAAATATTATAGAATTATATTGCGAGTGTCAAGTTTATTCAAGTTGAAGTAATTGGTGACCGACTACTGAAGGTGGCCGGAACACTGGCGAAATCACCCTAGATAAAAAGGTTTATGTTCAGGGAGTCGAAGAACTCCAGTTAAAATGTGATGTTTTAAGGATCCACTAGTAGATATTTTCAAATAAAACTATTGTGATATAAATATCTGGATGCCCAATAATACCTAATAATAAGAAATTTATACTGAAAAATATTCAGCAGTTTTTTCGGGATATGGCGAAATTAAGAAAAAAAATTTCCACAAATCTGTGGCTTTTGAACCCGCTGTACATTAAGGTAAGTAAAAATAAACGTGTTAATATTGATAAAAGGTTGGTTAACAAATTATTACAATAGAATTATTATTAAGAAATACCAATTTAGTCAAGCTCTAGTATATAACACTTTTATGGTTATAAAAATTATTTTAAAAATAAACTTGTTTAAAAATAATCTAACTTGGTCCGAAAAGGATAAATCATGGACCAATTTCATAAACTTACTACATGTTCTCAATCCATCATTAAAAAAAAAGTCAGCATTTTCATAACTGATCAAAATATCTGATATGATATGATAAATACTTCGATGCAAGGCAAAACAGTAAATTAAAATAATGTATTAGATAGAACAAATCAATAAAAAGTTTATTTTCAAATAATATAACATTAATCATAAGACCTAATTTAAAATGTATGAAAAAATAATATGAATAGCTAGGAAATAAGTAAAATCTTGCAACACTGCTCATAATAAAACTCTATGCATCAAAATACACAAATCAGAAAGAAATTTGGCACAAAAAAGTAAATGAACTTGTCCTATAAGCAAACTTTTAAAATATCTACTAACAATGCAATGTAAGCTATTCGGATATCTGCATACACTGATTTACAAAAAATTGAGGTTAAGAAAACAAAATTACCTTATCTTCTGGAGGACACCTCAGTAGATTTATAAAAGTTTGTTGCATATTCTTTGCAAACCTCGGTGCAAACACATCTTTCTCGGGCCCAAATTGATGGCGAGACTGACGCACTATGGAGTCGATCACATAAAGACCAGGAATTTTGTATTCGGGTTTACACTTCAATATAAACTTTTCAACACTGTGAACGACGTGCTTGTAGAATTTGATAGCCTTAACTGCTCCTCTGGTTATGGCACTCATTTTCGCTTTAGATATTGGCGGTTTGTTGTCGTACAACCCAGAAAGCTGAAAAATAAGGATGTTCATGATTAAAATTCTACATCTCAACAAAATAATGGACATTGGCAAAGTTGACGCGAATCCTCACTTCTGAGTTGAACGCTTTGACCTCCGGTATATCCATGGTGGATTTTTGACTTATTTTAAAATTATGAATATACTAAAAACATTATCCTACAAAACGCATTTAAAATTATTTAGATTCGACAATCGGCAGTTCACAAAAAACGACATGCCCGCTAATTGCAAATGGCGACAATCCAAAGACACAAGACTAGTAGATTAAAATTTTCCTTAAAGATGTCCATAAACAAAAGACACCGTAGAAAAATGAATGTGCGTAGGTACTGTAAGCAGTGTTGCGACCTTGGAATCTTTATTCCCGCTAGAATCTACAGTAAATTTCGTCAGAACTGTTCTGTTAATATTCGGTGACTAAAAAAAAAAGGTCGCTGGAAAAACGCATCAAAAAAGATACTAATTTGATACAAAAAATGTCGATATTTGATACATCGCGAAAAAATGTATTGTTTCCATAAATATTTTTATTCGATTCCGCCAGAA
This sequence comes from Agrypnia vestita, assembly GCA_016648135.1. Taxonomy (NCBI): domain Eukaryota; kingdom Metazoa; phylum Arthropoda; class Insecta; order Trichoptera; family Phryganeidae; genus Agrypnia; species Agrypnia vestita. The sequence goes on along the minus strand of JADDOH010006311.1, from coordinate 45,709 downwards.
ATCTGTCAACCTGTAAATTCCGTTAGACATGGAATTCGCCCGTTTCGAGGGCACTCCAATCCGCTAGATATGACGGGAAATCCGTCAAGATCACATCACTGACTGTAGATGCGTACCCTCATACATCCATACCTTCGATTAGTGTTGGTCAAACCGTTATTGTAATCGGTTACACGTGGTACAGTTATTTCAGGTTTGTATCTGATCGAATCGATGATTGGTAATCAAGATACAATTGTTGTCTATTGCCGATGGTTGCCCGTCGAATTGCGAAAAATCAGTTACCAATCATCGACACAATCAGATACAAATTTCAAATAACCCCTTCAGTGTGTCATATCATATAAAATATCATAATGATCTTCGATTACACACTTTTTGAACATTTTTAAATCTGATCTTATTTCCTCCGATGAAATTTACTGCAGATATCTTGTCTTTTTTTATAGAGAAGTATTAAGTCAGAAAACATTATGTATTTATTTTATAATTTCCTCTAGATTATTAAACATTTTTTATGAAATAAATATTGTTGTTGCTAAATTTTTAGATGGAAAGAACTTTTATACTTATATTTTTAAATGAAATTCCTCTACCGAGTACTCGAAAAAACATTTTAAGGTTGTGTGTATAGGGAAGGTTCATTGTTCAATGGAATGAAAGAGCGAAATGGTTATGAATGTTTATTTCTTCCCGGAGTTCAGCCCTGAGAACAAATAAAGATGTACAAAAAAGTAATATGTAAATAATGAACAAGAAAATAGATAACGCTCGCAGATCTGCCTAATGTTACAATAGGCACTTGACTGGTGTAGTGTCAAAGTAACAAAGTAAACAAACAAAAACGTTAGCTCGACTCCTTTTTTTTCCTGTTTACGGCGCGGAAAATTGTATCATGTTAATATAAATAAATCTCTGAGTCGGACAGTAAATACATGGCAGAGGGTTAAGCCGGGTTGTTTCAAGTTGGATTAGAATAAAAGTTAGTTTAAAGCACAGATTTTTACGGAAACGGATCGTTTGATTGTTGGAGAACGCAAAAATCTATGCTTTAAATGAACTTTTATTTTAATCCAACTTGAAACAACTGGGCTTTAGACAGGTAAAGCCACACGTATACAATTAATTTTAATTCCGTTTTGTTCTTGGCAGAGTATTCGTAATCACTGATAACGATGACAGAACATGATAGCCAAAACTATTCGGCGTCTTCATATTTACAAGGCTTCTTACCGTAAGCCACCGGTTACAGACTTTACCAGATCCGACCGTTTAGTTAATGATTTTGCTCGTGACGTTGCTCGGCATTCACTTCATCTCAAATGAAAATGTTTGTTATACAATGTCAATACGATTTGTAGGATACACTATCAGTTCCACATCTGTAACGCCTTTATCTTCTTGTGCTTCTATTGTCTTGTGTACTATATTATACAGAAAGATTATCGTTCGATAATCTTTCTGTATAATATAGTACAAGTAGTAATATAGTGTTGAATCAACTTATTTTATAAAAACGTTTCGTTTGATCTTCATATAGAAATTTTGCGTTTTCCACCAATCAAACATTCCATTTTCGTAAAAATCTATGCTTTGAACGAAACATTATTACAAACCAAGTTAATGCAACCGGCCCTTAGCCTATCCATGCGTGGTTTTGTATTTAATTTTGTTAATAAATGTATGGATTTTTTTTTTAGAAATTTTTTAAAATGCAACAACAAAATGCATTAATTTCTAATAGATTTATTTATTAGAAATTAATGCATTTTGACAAAATATAAATTTGAATTAATTCTCTATGGAATCAGCCATTTCTTCTCTATGATCAGCCGGTATTTTCTCATGTACTTTTTACCATTTTACTTTATGCTTCCTTGTTTGTCATGCCGTTTGTCGAATTCTTTTTAAATTGAAGACGTTTGAAGGCTTGAGGAGGTTTAAAAGCCGAAAGAAAGTTACTTTAAACTAGTATTAGGTAGATAAATGTGAGATAAAGATGGCTTTTAACACATCTTTACGTCGTGCGCAGTTTGAACCCAGGGCAAATTCTCCGAGTAGTGTTTGTGCGAAATCGGGCCGCGATTTAGATTTTTCATTTACTATCTCTCAGCATGATATATCTGGATTAAATCAATCGAGACTTTATGATGATACTACGTTTCGTAATACATTAAATGCTACATCAATCGTAGGCCTCGAAATGAAGTCCCCTAAGGAAATAGATGATCTGAGCGAAGTTTTTTATGAAGTGTTGCAAACATCTGATTCTGCCGACGTCTTAGAAATGATCGGAAGATTTGCACAATCTTGTTGCGACTCTTTAGAGAAAATCAATCCGTGGGAAAGGTTTACCCCAAAGAACTCATGGTTGACAGAAGAAGCCGACACTTGGCGGTTACTATATTGCCTGTACTTGGATAGTATTCAAGAAAGAGAAGCTTCAGCACCTTTAAAGGACTATGAGAAATTGTCTCCGAAAAAACTCATAACTGCGTTATTTCGGTCGGATTCCGATCTCCGGTTAATGCAGTTGGTCATCGATTGGTTGGAGAATTGTGCAGCATATCAAGACTCCGCTATTCCTTCGGTTAGTCGTGTCGGCGGAACGGTTCATTGGGAAAACACCCTTCACCATCTAGAAAATGGAATGAGTTTATTTGATTCCGAAAGTGGGTCAACCTTTGTTACCAAGCTAGATCCTGACGCGCCAAGGAGGCAGAAGAAGAGTCTCCATCCCTTGGATCAAGAAGATGATAAAGCATTATGCCGAAGTATCTTTAAAGAACTACGGTGCGGTCATTTCGAGGAGGCCGTCTCATTGTGCATTAGTTCCGGGCAAATGTGGAGGGCTATCATTCTCAGGGGCCATGTGCTGCTAGACTACCCGGAGCCCCCAAAAGTGGATGCTACCTTCCGTATCACAGGAAATCCGTCTCGAGACCTATGGAAATGGAGTTGTTTGGGGTTGGTGACAGAAACGGATGAGAACTCATACTTCCGCGCTACACTGGGGGTCCTATGTGGCCATCTGCCTTCACTACTTACTGTGTGCTCATCTACATGGGAGGACCTGCTGTGGGCGCACCTGCGTGTGCAGGTGGAGCTCCGGGTAGACCAGTATCTGCGAGAACACCACACTACCGCTCTTCTGTCCACTGCTGACCAGGATTTGCTACAACAATTTGAACAGCCAACTGAAATGTCCATTCATCAAATTTTCAGTTGCGTTAACGCTTTATATAAGAATAAATCTGAGACTTACTACCAGGAAATGCAACGTCATCTCATCTTGGAACAAGTAAATGCCATGCTGCGCAGGGCAGCCGCTTGGGTGGGAACTGCTGATTTCAATTTTATCCGATTTTTGGCACACATTATAATTGTGATTCGTCGTATAGGAAAAGATCCCGTAGAAGATGTGAGTGATGATATTCTTAAGGTTTATGTTGAAAAGTTAATAGAACAAGTAGACGGGGCTACTGTGTCCCCGGAGCTTATTGCATATTATACATCTACTCTTCCTGTTAAATACCAAGTTGAAAAGTATTCCGAACTTATGTGGCTTGTAGAAGCTAAAGATGACAGATGTCGTGTGATGGAATCGGGCAAACAGTGCGGGATCGATGTGGAAGCTTCGGCTCGAGAAACCGTTAAATACGCAATCAAAGTTTTGAAAGATCGGAGTCCGACGGTTACTGATAATGACGCAACAATATTGGGAGGGGCTGAAGACAATCAGCAACTTATGCAACGTGTGACAGGATGTTTAGAATGGTTTTCTTTTTATCCATCTCAGATTGCTGCGGCTGTACAAATGAGCAATTCAATAATCAGAACACTCATTTTCAAGGGAGATGTTGATTCAGCGACTGGGGTTCTTAGTCGCCTGCTGCAATTTTCTCCCCCCAATGCAATTTCTGATAATTTATCATCTACCTCGAATGCACTCAGAGAACACATGTGCTTGAAAGCTTACTTGGAAGCCATTAACGGTTATGCGACTTGGTACAGGCAACATGTGGGAGGACGACCGAAAAGTCCCGAACATATTCCGTCCAATTGCTCCTTTACAGACAAAGTGCATTACGAACAGCTCAAGGCTCAGGCGACCCTGCAACAAGAGCGCTGGACAGCAGCGGGTTTGCACCAGGCACGCCATACTAAACAATTACTATATAATGTCTTACTTTTTCCCAGAGGTTGGTTGGTTGATGATGTAGTTTCCACGGAAAAACCTTCAGACTATGACGCCCAAGAAAGTGCAGAAAGAGATAAAGAACTCTTAGCTTTACGAAAATTATGTATTCCAGAAATAGTATTACTTCTTTTGAAGATTTTACAGTGTGGCAATGTTGATGGACACGTTGAAGCTGTTAGACTTTCAGAAATAATAGCATCTGAAATATATCAACTCTACAAGCTATTTTCAAAACACAAACTACGTGAGGTTTTACACAAAATCAGTGACTCTTCTTTATTCATGTTGGAGAATAGCAGAGATCCTTGGGCATTTGAGACTGCCAAAGAATAACTTTATGTTGAATTTTTTTAATGTTTAATTTACAAAAACTTGTATTAATAAAGTTTCCATTTTAATATTATTTTTATGTTTTGAATATTTATTTACCTAACCAATGTTCGAGTTAAAGAACCTTTCCGCATGCTATATTTACAAAATTCTGTCATCACAGGAATGGTGGATCTGTTCAATACGATCACCAGATAATGTGGCAGAATAATCCATGGTAATAAAACATGTGTTCTCGTCATATCTTAAATGCTTTGAGAACAGTTCTGAATTCTTGGAAAGACTAAGGCCCGGTTGTTTCAAATTCGATCAAAGTAAGCGTAGAGTTTAAACTGAAATTTTACGTTCTCCACCAATCAGACGATCCGTTTTCGTAAAAATCTATGCTTTTATCGACCGCTTACTTTGATCGAACTTGAAACAACCGGGCCTAAGAGAATTATACGCTTAAGGCCCATATTTATGGCATTTGAGCTTGAGAGAATGAGTCAGAGATATAATCCAATTTCATGCCAAAGGAAATTCAAAACACGGTGAGTATAAGGTTTAAACAGGAGCGCGAAAATGTTATTGTAAAAGCTTTTAAATGACTAGATGGAATGCAATATGTGTAACTGAAATCATGTATTAGCCCACACAACATTATGTGTTGAACTAAATAATTGAGATAAATAAATGTTTCTGTGCGGCTTATTAAAAAAAAGGTATGTGTACCGAGCAGGAGCACTACAAATGTAATTTCTTTAGTTTTTACCACAAAATATATTGAGATGACCTAATGAGAAATAAAATACTTGTTTAAGAAAATTGTAAATTTTGAAACAATTATGAAAAGGTCAAACTAAATACGTACTCTTAAAAAGTATACTTAATGTCTTAGTAAATCATGTAGCACAAAGACATTTTTACTTGAAGAGATTTGGTTTGGAACGAAAATAATGTCTGTTGTAAGAAATTCCTTCAGTTAGGAGACTTGATTATACAAGAATAATTACTTTTAACTGCGTTATAAATGTGTCTTAAATGTACGCGAGGGATACTTTAGCTGTAACCCAATCCCTTCTAAAGAAGGGCTCATCTCTGTACAATTTTATACTCTGGTTTTTACCTTTTTCCTCATTTCGTATTTTGGTTTTTATGACTTATTATTATACTATTCTTAAACTGATTGACACTGGCTGCAGACACTATATACTAAAAAAAACATTGTCGTTCATCTGGAAAGCCTGCCTAGTAATTATTTAAAATATTTTTAGTAAGACTGGTCTGTGCAATTATTTTTTAAAAGAGTTTCATTCGTTTATCTCAGAATGTACTAAAACGGCACACAGGCTTAATTATATATACAGCGACGAAATGATGAAATCAACAAAATTTTTCTGTATGATTTGGGAATAAATGCATTTGGATGCATTTATAAGCTTTATTAAATTTTTTTCTATCGAGTACTAACATAGGAATACATAATGTAGAAATGCATTAGGATAAAGGATTATTTCCAGCAGAATATTTCGGAAGAGACATCATATTATGGTTCTAAACTGAGCCAGCCCTACCAAATTCAGGGTTTGATTAGAGGATTTATATGTAATGATCATATCAATGTGGTCTAGGATCAGTGGTGTAACTATAAAAATTGGGCCCATGTATAACTACTGACTTACTATCATATACAGTGGTAGGCAGAGAAAATGGAGCACAACTCTCTTTGACTATAAAAGCTTATTGATTGTCAGGATATTGTATGTAAGAATATAATTGACCTTCGGTTTTCTGCAATATTACAGCTAAATGAAAAAAATAAATGTGTTTATATGCACATATTTAGACAATTTTTTGCTTCGCTTTAAAGCGATTTTATATATCTTTAGCAGAAATGATCTAGACCCAAATTCAGAGTCAATACTTACATGAATCAACTTCTTATTCAGACAGGTCTAATTAAACTTATTGCTGATCTCATATATTTATACAAAATAATTTATTCTTATAACTTGGATTCCCCGGAACACTTATCATCCATATCTTTTCACATACCGGCCAGAAATACCCGTTGACAAGCTTTCTTTCACTGCAACAAAAGCAACACTTCTCATCAAAAATAATCCACGAGTATGCACAAATTGTAGATATTCTCAGCATTAACTTAAGTCGTTACCGATATCTCCTTAATGAACGTTTTACGGTTAATTTATTTGATAAAACTTTGTTACTACATATATGAATACATGTCTTTGTTCATACTGATATACATTTTATAATTGTCTTTAATTAATTTGGGATATATGTATTTAACAAAAATATGTTTTTTTTAAACATTCTGTCACAGAGTAATAAATTGTAAAGAGATTAACAAAATCCCGTTTTTATGTATGTAAATATCGTCATGAAAATTAAAAACAAACTATTTATAACAGTTTGGCCGTGCACCGTGTATCCAAACACACCTACGCACTACGCACTCTATTATCGGGGATTCCCCTAACATTGAATGAATGGATTTTTTGAGTTCTCAAGTTGTCAATTGTTACTTGCTTAAGAGCGTAACATGAGTTCATTCACCTAGTTTCGTTGGGTTATTAATAAATAATAAGGTTAGGTGCTCATTTCATGTAGTTTTTGTTTTGTAATACGTATTGTTTGTTTCATTTTATTTCCGTTGTGTGTAAAAGTGTTAACTCTTTTAAAATAATTTCAAATTAAATCTAATAACATGACCTCTCATAAGCGTGAAAAAGTGATATTTATTTTCGACCGCTGGGAATGTACAAAACAGATAAAATAAATCCTCTTAATGCCTGAGAAGTTACAAATATTGTGCTTTTTGAACAAAAATTTGCCGGTGGTATATTTTAATTATTAAATCAATATATATATATATATATAAAAAGAAACCCGTGTTTCCCTACCCGCCAAGTTTTCTCCACAACCAACCACGGGTGGTTATGGTGGTGGATAGCCCTTGGTGTCACATCGAAAATATTTATTTATTTATTTTATTTATTTATCTTCATCTTGTTACATGACAGGAGATGGAGCTGCTTATCTCACTAGGAAGAACCTGTGCCGAGATGAGCAGCTGAACAATATAGTAACAAAAAATAATAAAGATATACAACAAAATACTATATAACTATAAAATTAATTAATTAATTAATTGAGTATATAAATATAAAATGTGGATAATAAGAACAGAATATACTGTAAAATACAAAAGCAATAGTGAAAGTAGAGTAATATATATAAAAATCATATGCATGGGTAGTAAAAAAATGTATATATAATAGCACAGTTAAAAGTATATTTAGGTATGTACCTATATAAGAGAATTAAATGAATGTTTGTGTATATGCGAGTTTGGTGGGGGTGGCTGTGCGTGGGTGGGAGTGTGTCACGAAAATGTGCTTTCTAGAACATTGTTTTGTTATGGGAAGGCTAAAAATGCTTCAGGTTGTTTCAAAATAGGTGCACTGACTGTGTCGGTGAGTCTAGAAGGTTCCGGAAAAATCTGCTCTAGAAAGTTCTGGAAGGAGAAGGTTCTAGAAAATACCCGAAAGTTCTATAAGGTTCTAAACTGAGTGGCAGAATGTGTTGGTGTGTCTAGAAGGTTCCTGTACATTTGATAAAGTTCTGGAAGGAGAATGTTCTAGAATGTTCGCGAAAGTTCTATGACGATCCAAACAGTGTACTAAAAATCTACGCGTGCGAAGCCGCGCGGGCACAGCTAGTCTCTTAATAAAAAACGAACAGTGGTGTGTTATTTGCTTGCTGAATTATTCGTATTCGTATTCGCCGAATATTAGGTTTAATATTCGTATTCGTGAAAGTAGTATTCATTGCATCACTAATTTTTATATTAATTCAATGATTTTATCAACACTTACTTTATTCCTGCAGTTACCTTTTGAAATGAGACTGACTGCGGGAAACAAAGTAAATAATGGTGGTCTGAATTCAATTATGGGCAGTAAGAATTTCTCAAAGAAAGCAAGACCAGCAGTAATAGAGTTCTGATGCCAACTCTGATGTATGGAAGAAAAATTTGGAATACGGTACAAATGCTGTCGCATAGATGTTTGTGTGGAAAATGAATGAAAAAATAAGAAATGAATGTATTGCTAGATGTAGTGTAAAAGATGGAATAAAAAAAAGAAAGGATCGCTGAGATGGTTGGACCATAGGAAGGATTGGTGAAGAAAACTTATGAGTGCTTAAGGTAGCAGAAAAAGAGGGCATCTGCAAGACCTGGCGTGACCAGATAAGTCAAATATTAGAGGATGGCCTTATTCGAAGCTTCAGCAAACAAAGAGCGTGCATGAGAAGATGTATGAAAGTGGATGAGACAGGATTGGTGTGCCAGGATGGAAGAGTGTAGCATTTTATCCTCTCTGCCTACGCCTCCGGGAAATGGCGTGATGTTTAGTTAGTTAGAAGAGTATTTATAAATTTCTTACGAAAGGGTCTAGCAATTCATATAATAGACTATAAAAATTGTAGAAAAAATTATATGTAACAGTGTACAAATTTAATAGGCAAATATATAATTCGTATAAATATTTGATTAACTTGTACCATGCCAGCGTCATGTATAAACAACAGAGTGCCTCCTGAATGCACGAATTGGATTTCTGAATACAAGTATAATTTTTGATCCATCACTTCAGCATTGGTGACTCGCAATACTTGCACCAACGTTATGTGATCAGGTCACCAGGTTAACGCAGTCACCAGGAAGTTATATCTTGAATCCTTGTTCCGAAGTCTCCAATAGAACAAGTTTATCATTTGTTTATAGCAGCAAACTATTGAATTGTGCTTTTAAATTTTTAAAGCACATGATATCTAAATTGCACGCACATTGCCTCTGCATGTAATGCTGCTTGAATGAATTTCACCCATAATTCTGTTATTTAGGAGCTTATGTATCATGGCATTATATGCAGGCTAGCACTTTGGATCACAGTATTTTATATGGATATACATTTCATTAATTAAGGATAAATATATTTTATTTTGTACTTTAACCACATGATTAGTGAAAAATGTATTATTAATTAAATTTTGTCCAACTATATGTACTAGTAAATGGCAAGAAGAATTTTTAATTAAAAAATAGATATAATTGTTGTATTCTAGGAACTAACATTTTAAAAATAGTTAACTTAACTTGTATTGTTCTGCTGAATTCGACAGTCATTAGAAAATATTTACACATTACAGTGTTATTCATATGAAGATAAAATTTAGTTACACATTGTGTACCTAATAAAAGTAATTGAATAGGTAAGGTCGTGTTGGCAAATTGTTTACCTAATGTATGTTAGAAAAGCTTAAACAATTCTCAAACCTCAAAATTATAGAAAATCACTTGATATTGAGCAACATACTTAGGTATTTTATATACACCTACCTATATATTCTTGTAGGAACATTAGCATTTTTTCCCTGGTAGTGAGGGAATAGTACTAATGTTATAAATAATAAATGTACCTACATACAATTTCTTTGTATAGGTACGTCAAAATAATTATATTTTAAAATACCCATTGGTACTGTAAAAACATTTTTGAATGAACTTGGCAAGAGTACCTACAAAAAAGAAAATATTTAGGTTAATTTTAAATAAATTAGTCATTCAAAAAGAAAATTGATTTTGATATGAGAAAAAGCATGTCGCTGCAGTAAATATTTTGCACACAAGACAATTTATATACGTATTTATTTTCGTAATTAATAAAATAAAATGTAGATGCACCTTCAACTTATTACAAAATAAAAATATATTTATAATTTACTTAAAAAATTATAATTTTCGAAAACTTTGATTTTCATACAAAGAAAGTGCCACAATGATTTTTTGTGAAACAAGTTGATAGATGATGGTTCATCTTTCCTCATTTCTGAATACGAAAACATCGCGATCAGGCGTGTGGTCGCGCGGACAGTCGCGAGGTGAGAATATTATTATCTATAATAACAAATATATTTAATTGAGGGAAAATAAAATTTATCTACTAAATTCTAACTTCCTAGAATCGTTCACGCAAAGTACTTACATTGTGTACGGCAGAGAAATATTGTAATAGCGCATACAAATAATTTTTGACATAAATGCTTACAGAATCAGTTCGATCATCTATGATCAGTACATCATGCATTTTGTTATTATGTACTGAGGATTGACAATTGTATTTATAATTGTTTCTACCTTCGATTGTTAAAAAAATTAATCTCGTTAAATCCGAAGGTAATATTAATTTACATTTGATATACTCGCATTTAAATTTACTAACGAGAAATCAGTAAATATAACAAAAGTTTCGAAGATTAATAATTCTATCATTTTTTTGGCTCATGTTAAACTATCTTATTTTATATTTAATTCGTGGAATTCTAATCATCTTTCTTAGAATACTTCTAAAGTAACATAATTTTCAAATGAAATTGCTATAGTTCGTCAGTTCTTTCTATTTTATTGCTACGTATTTAAAGACAAGCACGTAGCTATCTTAAGTTTCGTTTGAATTGTATATCGATAAAATCTGAGTTGATGTTGATATAATAATAATATAATTTAATTGCATACACATCAATCTATTCTATTTTGGCAACTCCTTAAAAGTCGGTAAAAAGTATCTCGAGCTTTTTATCTGTCAAGAGTAATTTTAGCCGATCGTTGAAATAATATAACATTTTACACGATTTTATCCAACGTTATAAAATCGAAGGAATGTTACCCAAAAAAAATATTCTGAGGTTATCAAAGTAAGCATTGTGTTTATTTATTCTTATAAGTTCTAATTACCGATAGGTACCTATCAAGATCACAATGAAAATCGACAAACGTCAACATGGGGCTGCTGACATGAAAGTCTCTGTGTGGCGGCTCAGCTGTGGCAGGGGCCGTCCTCAGGTAAAATCTTCAATTTCATATTTCCATAATAAAACAAAGTCTGTATTTGATTTTATTTAACTCATCACTTCATTACTGTCAAGCTCACATTGTTTCTAGTCGAAAATATTATCATTTTGAATTAACTGTCATTGAGCAGTCCTGATTTTATATATTTTTATATATATACAGGTATATAGCTTGGTAAATTACGCAATATTTTTATAAGATTCATATTCACAATAGTTTAAAATTCTTCTAAATTGAACATGTTTTGAATTATTTTTAGTATAATGCATCTAGTAGGTATGGGGCTACTTTTAATAAAATTGTAAGTGATGCATTTTAAATGTATGCTTGTGTAATGTAGAACATGTAATTTTTATAGTATTTAAACACAGATTGCACACATTCTTTGCAACATTTAATATAGTCACATAAATCAAACACATTTATAAATCACTTCTATTATTTGATTTCTATGAAAATATAAATGTTTATTTATTGCAACTTTTCTGAATTTAATGAATATTATTAATGTTAGGTAATAATTATAGTTTTTACAAGCCAAGCAAATACAGTAAATGGTTTTCATAGTAATTGTTTTGTTATGGAAAGAATTAGCTATATGAAAGAAATTCTAGGGCTTTGAGTTATAACTGTGAGAAATAAAAATATTTTTATTCATAAATGTGTTATTTTACATTATTCATATAATATATATTATTTACTTTTTTAATTTATTTTTGAGTTTTTAAGAATAAAATTAAAGCAATTAATAATTTGATCCATTTTTTGTTTGGTTTGCTTAATAAAAGTTAAAAATGCAATATATATTTTTACTAAAACATAAGCTATCACATATCCTGACTAATAAATTTATGAATGTTTATAGGTTAGGTTACGACTAAAATTATTAATATTTTTAGGTTATGTGTAATAATTTTTACAAGGATTATGTAATGTCTCTCATATATTTTTTATATTTATGATTATAGATTGTGAATATACTGCTTTCTGCCAGCTTAAAACTGGTCTAATTATTATTATTATTCAATCCTACGTATTGAAAAAAACACCCACCACTCTGTGATGTGACAATCTCATTCTGAGTTGTACATTTGAAAATGGATTTAAGTCTTTACTTTAAGTAGATACTTTATTCAAGACTAGATGCGAGTAGTCAGATTGCATTACTTAAGATTCCTCACGCTATTTTTCCTCCTCCTCACTTTAAACCAGAAAATAGAATGTGCTTTAATTATTATATTTTGTATATATTAGCTTTGGATTAATATTGAATCTAATCTACTAGAGAGAAACATTAACACACCACACTGGTATGCAAAACAAATCTTCTTTCTTCTCAGTTTTCTAGCTATTTGGGATCAGTGATTCGGACACTTTTTTGTCTCTCTAGGTCGTAAAATTCGGCAGACGTTAGGCCAAATCAGAACATCAATTTACGGAACAGTATCTTCTTTGGTCGACCGTAGAAACCATTAGGGAGATTAGTTTGTAATCTCCTTTAGCTTTCTCTTTTTTTCATTGGATATGTCCAAACCTGCGATTAATCCACTATCGGTGTCATCTTGATTCCTCAAACAACCTCACTTTTCATTGTGTCCAATCTGGTGTTGCCTATTGGCCACTGGTCTGGTTCCCTCGGTGTGGAGAAGTTATTACTTGCATCGCAGAGGCAAACATTCAGATCCGTACAGCACGGCCAGCTTGACCACTGTTTTATATATTCCGCATATAAAAATAAAACAAATGAAAATTTAAGATTAAACATAGTAATGTATTTTCACATATTGCTTACCAATGTAATATTGTTAAGTTCTTCCGGCAGTGCAATGCAATATGCATTGCATACTCTAGAAGATATCTGTCAACAACTTGGACTTGACCTAGGATTAACAAAAAAAGATAATTTAAGTTTTCCTCCAATCTCCTGATAGTTACCTTACTGATGAAAAAATTCTTAACGTAGACTTTGTGTGTCATGATTTGGAAAAATGTGAAGATGAAATTAAAACAACAATGTAGTAATTCACACTAAAAGAATTTAGTGAAATGTTTCGTAATTGTGAACTTTGTTAATAGAAAATAATAGATACATATCAATCCAACGTTAAGCATGCAATGAAAGTGTACAGAGATATATCAATAGAAGGTGAGTATATGTGAGGCAAACTAGTGTACTAAAATATTTTCTTTTTCCTGGCACCGTCCCAACTCAATGCCTAGGTAGGCTGTTGGGGTCGGTTCTTGTCATTCTCAGGCTGTATTTTCTTCAGTTCTGGGTGTGGCTTTCATCTAGGCCGTTTCTCTGGAGGATTTTGGAGCATTGAGTTATCCAGGAATTTTTCGGTCTTCCTCTGAATGGATATCAGTGGAGCTCCATAAACATCGCGTACTTTACCATGGGATCCGGTGGTCTCCGTCTTATTTGCCCATTCCATCTCAGCTGTCGTTCTTTCAGCTTATGTTCCGTGACACCCAGGCTACCACGAATACGTGAACTTTTAATCCTATATTTTAGTGATCCTCCTGCCGACAATCTAAGCATTCACATTTCTGCTGTTTTAAGTTACTTAGAGTAGGAATAGTACATACTCCAGCTTTTAGAGTCAGTTTCTTTCAGTTTAACAATAGTTTGGTACACCTTTCATTTAAGTTTTATAGGCATTTTTGGGTCACACGAGATTCCTGTTACCAATCTAAATTTCATCCATCCTACACATATTCTATGGTCGACATCCGCTACACATTTTCCGTCTCTGAATGAGTGAGCCCAGGTACTTAAATGCGTCACAGTTGGCTAATATTTCCCCATCCAGTTTCATTGAAGGAGTTTCAGCATTGGGGTCTTCAAATGGCAGGTACAGAGATATTATTTTTCCTACTAATTTTCGAGCTATCATTCTCCAGATTTCCAGGCTATTCTGAAAGTCACAATGGTTATCTGTGATATCAGTACATCATCTGCAATCCACTCAGCCGACAGTCCAGTAAAATATTTTGTCACTATGTAATATAATGCTTATGCATAAATTCCCCACTTTCATATATCTGTCACAGAATTCCTTATAAGTCACTCGGTCAGGCCGGGAGACTTCCGTAAGATGTAAACATTTTTTGTAACACGTTCACATTTCCAGGGTTACAGTATTTTTAATTCAAACTGATTCAGGATACAAGCTTCCATGCCATACAGAAGAGAGAAAATATATCATCAAATGGTTTTCACTTGCAGCTTCAATGTTAGGTCATGATTACATTTTTATCATTTGGTAAAAGCGCTTCTACAGATTTTAATTAGCGATTTTATTTCTTGGAATTGCTCTTTTTTTATTTTGCAAAATCTCTGCAGTGGTATTGCTTGCCCAACGTAACTTGGCGTGCAGTGAATTTGAAACTAAAACCCGCCCCGCCCGCACCTGGCGGTAACCCCTCGCTCTGTCATTTATTTCAATTTTGTATTTGGTCAGGAGCTGTGACATCTTGACTACTAATATACACTGAATTATTATGTCCAAAATATCCTAAATATTCCGGGATGGTGCAAGAACAATTGCCAATGAAGTATTAAAGTTTTGCGAAGCTGAAAAAGCGAATAATGAACCAATATTACCGTCTGACAGTTTGACAGATAGAACGGCCGCCATTACTGCATGGTTTCTTTAGTGCTGACCAACCAAATTTCTGTATTTACAACACCGGTCACCGGACATTCTGTACATTATGTATTGTGTAATAAATTTACACCCTGACAACTTCTGTTACGCGACAGAGACGCCCTCCCTCGCACGCCAAGTTATAGTGGTACGTCTATACTGCTATACACTCTCAATGGAAATTAAAATCTTCTCACGTTTTCACGGCCGTTCAGAATCTTCTGTAAACAGTTTTTTAAGCTATTTTGCTTTATGTTTTTGATCTCTCTGGTTTATGTTTCGGATCACATTTCATGTATGAACTGGTGAACATGGAAGTTTTGGTGTAATGTTGGTTTTCAATAGTTGAAAACAGAGTGTATCTGTACATTTGTATTTTGTGTCACTAATATGTCGATGAGAGGGTATTGTATGAGATCCAATTGCTATCTGCGACTTAACGTGAGAGTGATGTTTGTAAAAATTGTGTGACGCAGGCTAATGGTCATAATTGTAGAATAACGACGCATGTGATTTTTCTCAAGTTTGCAGGAGAGCAGTTTGAAGATTTCTTTAGACACTTTATGTCATAGCTCGATAATTACAGAAGATTTTCCTTTGAAACTTGGGTTAGTTATTTATAGTTGATACCTTTCAAACCTCAAATATAGTCAGCGCAGTACAATGACATTTTTACACATGCTGCATTGTTCTACAATCGCAAATCAGAACCGTCGTTATACCGACTTCGTATTTTCTAAATTAATGAGAAAAAATACACTTTTTATATACCATTAGATGGCTTCTTTTTTTCACTTTTTAACGATCCAAAGAAGTCAATATGGAATTTTTTGCACATCCGTTGTTGTTCTACAATCATGACTAAATATTGTTGTTTACTCGTTAATTCAAAATTCAAGCGACCCAAAAAAACATTTCGAATTATGCGGTACTCTGTTAATTTGAAATTTTAAGGTTAAAAAAAATCGTGATGAGATTGCGAAATTCACCAAAACTCGTAAAACTCGTATTTTTGCATATTTCAAAAAATCATTTCGAAAATGCAATATTTATTAAGCAAGGGGCTAAAAATAATTTCGAATTACGAGGGTTTTCGAATTATCGGGGTTAATCTACTATGAATTAACATTTTGGGACATGTAGTTTTGAACATTTTCGAATTAGTTGTTCCTATGCTGTATTTATTGGTTTATTTCGCTTTCAATTCATGATTGAATAAAGTAATTTATTAAAAAAATAAAATTATCATGGAGTAAATTATGAGTTAATAAAGCTGAAGAAGAAGAAATTACAAGTACATCGGTCTAAGAACTTTGTGTATAGTCAGATTCATATGCAATTTGCTTTTCTATACTTTGTGACTATTAATTTGACTTGTTACGCGAAAAGGTTCTAATCACAACTTGGTCAAAAATGACTTACGTGCACCGAATTGATGCTAAATATAGATGCTATCTGTCTGCAGAAAAGATCCAGGCAAAAAACAAATGTTTACAATTTTTATCATTCTTGGAACCAGCCCACATATACAGCAAGTTAATTTTTTTCATCATAAACAAATAAATTTACATATATCTCGGAAAATAAAAAAAATAAAAATACACCTAACTGTACTATTAACAATAAAAAATATTAATATTCTACATATAAAATCATACTTTCAATTAATTTTAAAACAAATATCAATGAAGAAATATCTTATAAACTTCTAACAATTGAGGTCCTGTTTCCAAAACTTCTTTTCTGTTTACCTCCTAAATCCACAATTCCCCCTACCCAGGGAAATTAACTTTTCTCTCAAACTATCTCAAGAGTTACTCTTCTTTTGGCTAGGTACATCAAAAACTCTCAATAATTTTAAAACATGGAGTATGTTTTATCAGTGGTTCTCCGTGTGTCTCAAAACTGTGTTAGATAGAATCTGTTAATATAACCTTTGAATTAGTTGTTAGAAAATTTTAATCATTTTACACGAGGTTCGTAAGTGTAGACTTCAATGACGAAAGATATGAAGGAAAAAACACATTGTTCGCATGTTAAATTTTATGATACGTTAAAAAATTTTTAACAAAAAACCAATAATTTATTGAATATTCAAACTTACAATCAATATCTCAGTGGCTATGAGCATCTCAAGTCTTAATATCCTCTTATTTTAATTCCTTTTGTATAATTTGTATGTCAATGCAACATTTTTTTTTAGTTAAATGTCACAGTAGATAATTTATCATTGTGGCTTTACAGCCCGGAGTGAACCATATGGCTATCTCAAGGATGTCCCGCTATTCCTCTATGTTCTGTCTTGTTTTGTTAGATAATTTAATGAACCTGTTTAACTCTATTATGCTCATATTAATGTTTATATATAAAATAATTAAAGGCAAAATATATACCTATAATGTGGGTAGACCTTCCATGCATGTTATCTTTTATCATGAAGTTAATAATTTACAATTGATTTTTTTTTGTTTAACAATTTTGCTTGCGGTGTTGGTTTCCAAAAATTTCATGACAGTAAGCAATAATAATATTTCATAATATTAATTCACCCTAAAAGTCTAATAAAAGTATTTGAAATTTCCGCTAGTAATATGTTGGCGTCGCGCATGCGCTGTGTGGTACGCGTCATTGTTATTGAATTTTCTGATGCTTTTACTGGCCACACGCCCCATAAATACGCTATTTTTCACATGTTTTTTGTTTGAAAAATGATTTTTGCCTGGTGGTTGAAAAGATTTTATACGTGATACTATATTTGCTTTTCGCGATTTAAACGATACTTTTAAAACTCAATAGCTATCGGTAATGATTATAAATTTATAGTTTCACGACGGGCGTACTTATCAACATGGCCGTTGCCAGGCTCGCTTACCTACGCTTACGTCGCTAACTTCGTATCAAATGAGATACTATTTTGAAATACGTTAGCGCCAAAACATGTTAGGTTAATATTTTTTTGTTTTTCTTTTTGTGTAAATTAAATAATGAATTTCGAAATACGAAAAGCAATTCTGTGTGTAGTGAATGTTTTTCTTCCTGTTTAATTTATGAAATTATTAAATGTTCAGGAAATCATCCAAAATATACCCTCTTTAATGTACGGCTTCGGCTAGCTTGCGGTATTAATAATTGATGTATTTATTAATAGATTTTATATTGTATATCTTCGTTTAATTAATATTATTAATCTTTTCCGAACTTCAAAATCTTTACGTTCGAAATGTGAGTATTCACTTTGACCCCGCAATGATACGTGTAGCAATATATTTCCGTCTCAGTCGTTTTCAGAGAGTCGCGGCGGAAGGTTTTTGCGCTCGTCGATTTGTGGTGTTCGTTATTTGAGTGAGTGTGTGTCTTACTGGCATCTATTCCGCCATTGTTGGTATAAATTTCGTCATATTATACGTGTATGCCGCATCACCGTCGACTTCTTCCCGCTTCTTTAAATCGGTTCGCGTCGAAAGTCCCGTAACGATCGTAATGAACCGTACAAATAGAGTGTGTCGGTTTTTGTCGTCGGAATAATCGCAGCTTCCGACGGGTGCAGTTCGACCGGAATCATCACGTGGGTTATATTTTAACGTTACGTTATTTACGCCGGTCGGTAATTTTAACAAAAGTATCAATATGTGTCGTTCAGATTTCGTAGATGTTGTTTCTTTCCGATACTCGCGTTGACACAAATGGTATCGTAAAATATTTCGCAATTAATGTTAAGTTTACAGTTTCAGAACAATGGAGTGAGGTGCGAGCGCGGGGCTCAGGCGCGAACGCCGAAGAACCGGCGGCCGATCCCGAGGGCCGCGGCCGTCCATCGAGAGTCGCGATCCTCGCGCCCGCGGTGCGGTCCAGTGTTTTAAGTGCGTCGTGACGTAATAGAGTCGGGTCCGACGCGGCTTTCGGTGTCGCGCTCGTCCGGGTCCTTTCGGCGCGAGGAGGATGCGGCGGGCGCTATCGGCGCGATAAGGCGGCCGCCCGCGCGAGACATGGCCCCGGCGCTCTCCGAGGCCGGCCGAGACACTTACAGCCAGCGCGGCGACGGGGGCGCGCCCGGCCGGGTCGGCGGCAAGCCGCTCATGGACGGGCCCGGCGCCGACCACTTCCTCAAGGACGCGCACGAGATGGAGCAGATCCTGGGCGAGCTGGAGGGCGCGGACATTCTGCGCGTCATCGAGACCATGGAGGGCGCCGGCGGCGGCCTGGCCATGGACTCCATGGAGGCGGACCCCATGGCGGCGCTGGCCACCTTCGACCGGGACTTCCTGAGCGACGCGGGCGCCCTGCCGGCCGACGCGGAGCGCGAGGCCGCCGGGGCCCGCGAGCGCGTGGCGGAGGCGCAGGCCCGCCTGGAGCGCCGCTGCCAGTTCCTGCGGCGCCGCCTGCGCATGCAGCAGGCGCGCGCCATGGGCAAGCACGCGGCCGAGGAGGCGCACGCGCTCTTCCGCCACGCTCTGGGCGGGGGCGGGGGCGGAGGCGGGCTGACGCGGGGCGCCGCGCGCGCGCTGGTGCAGCGGCTGGAGGCGGGCGCGGGCCGGCGCGCCCCGGGCCCGGCGCCCCCGTGGGCCCCCCCGCCGGGGCTGGCCGAGGCGGCGGGCGCGCTGCGCACCCAGCTGCGGCTGGTGGGCGCCCAGCTGGACTCGGACGCCACGCTGTCCTCCTCGGGCGCGGAGAGCGCCGACGAGACGGTGCTCTACAACAACCCCTTTCAGCAGTCCATGCCTCTGTGAGTTCATTTCTCTAATTACTCATATTTTTCATTATGACAGGTACAATGTGTGTGGCTTTTCTTTCTGTGTGCTCACCCATATGGTTTACCTTCGTAACTGTGTAGAAAATCATAGATTTAGTAAAGTACCTCAAATTTAAAAATAAGATATATTTTATCATCGAGGCAGGTAAAACAAGATCAAACTTTGTTTTTAAAGGCTTGTTTGTCTGTGTCGCTGTGTTAAGCGTTCTGTTTATTATTGATATTATTTTCAACCTTGACAGCACCTACTATTTATCACCACGAAAAGTAAGTTAATGCCCACGTTGTAATCATTTTTTATACTTTATTGTATACTTATGTCTATTATAATAATATGTTGATGTTATTATTTATTTTTAGATGTCGATTCTATAAATAAATAAATATAGAAAGTCAGGATACCGCGAAACATGTAAAATGAAGATATGCAATGTGTGTCCCAGCCACCCGCATATTTATGTGTCCCAGCCACCCGCAGTGGTCAGGAGCGACTAATACAGTATGATAATTACGACCGTATGGCCTTGTTCGCTGATATCCAAAGAGGCTTTCGTGGCTCCACTCGGCAATAGTAATAGGTTAAAAAATCCTTGAACTCCACGCTGTTGTTTTGTGCATTTATTTCGATCGGGCGTATTAAAACCATTATTCGGAATGTTTCCGAGTGTTTTTACCACCGAGTGTCACGACTTGGCAGCCGTCGCCCATATCAGCTGATTGCGTACCTTTCCATCTTTCTACTTGTGTGAACTTTTCTGTGTCCGCCCACATAATACAAACAAAGTTACGACATGTTTAAATTATACAACCATATTTTGAGTAAGGCTAATTCTGTTCTATGAGTAAGGCACTCCTACAATATTATTAATCGATTTCTATTTTATAATCGCCTACTTTCAGACGCCGTCTGCCTTCGTCGTATTTCAGATAAAATAATAAAAAAATACACTTTTCTGGTAAGGAAGAAGGGTGCACTTTAAGACAGACTTTTTTTATTCGGCGGGTCCTCCAGAAGGAAATTGCGCTGCAATTTTGCTTACTGTGTTTTATACTCTCACTTTTACCACTTGCGCTAGTACCGGCCAAGCACCGAAAAAACATTTTGATGTGCACAGCGATCGATCCCGAATCTTCTTCGATGCTAGCCGGTCCATTGCCAACAAGGAAGAACTTAATAATGCAATGAATTGAAATAAACAACTTTCAGAATAACGGAGAGATTTTTATTTTCATAGCGTTAATTTATTTATAACTCAACGAAAAAAAACTTTGACATGATAATCGCACGCTTGCGCGACATTCTACGGCGTCTTTCATCATTTCCCCTTTGCCTTGCAATATGTTTTATTAAAAGCCACTGAGCGCTAGGCGTTTCAGCTTTCAGCGACTGGATAAGATTGAGTTAAAATTTTTTGGACACATTTCTTAAAGAAACTGTTAGTAAAAATATATTTACTATCGAAATGGGATAATGCCTAAATCTTAAACGTGTTTTTTTTTTAATCATTTGAATAATGCTTCGGTATAAACAACTCGTACACAATTCAGTAGGCATGATCACAGATTTTGAAATAACATTCTATATTGTAGGTACACGTCTACTATTACCGAAAATAACATTATTTCAGTAATAAACTAAGTTTTTAAGCAAATAATTGCCTTTTCATCTACATATTTTTAATTTCGCGCAAAAACGCCCGCAGCTGTCATCTCGTCTACGTGACGTCAAGCCTCAGTAAACATTGCATTGTGTCTATGGCAACGGTGCAAAGACACGGTGATGGTACTGAAGCGTGACGTCATTCGCTCTGACCGGTGTTTCACTAAAAATGGCGGATTGCACAATTTTATACTTTTATTTTATTGAAAATCTTATTAATCTTAATGTGTATATTAAAACTGGATTTTAGAATCCTTTCAAAATATTTTCTTCTCTAAAATCACTTATTCTTTAATACTGTCATAATGCCTATTGGTTTCGTGTAACCTCCTTCTCGACAGTCAATAATTAATAATTATAATTTTTACAAAATTATAATAAACTAGCGTACACCTGTGAAAAATCGCTGGACAATAATTGCAAGATGTTCAATCTGAAAATTCACGAATAGAAAAACATTTTGACTTTATTCGCTTAAACTTAAAACTGAATATATAATAAAATAATAGTATAAAAATGTGAAGGCCATGTAATTTGTTGCGGCGACCATTGCATGTCGCACTTTTGAAAAGTTTTAATTCCAGCAAGATGCGGAAGTTGCGGACCGATAAGACATCGAAATTTGCCTATTTAGATTAGATTGTCTCTTGTGATGGTGAAATGTTTTTATTTCAACATGTCCATGTGCTTGATTCTGACATAACTTTTGAAATTAAAAAATATATTACCCGTGAAAATAATTTTAAAATAAATATAGGTATTTTTTTTTAAAATCAACCGTACAATAATGCGCATACAATAATGTTTGTTTTGTGTTGCTATGCTCCGCGATACCGACGAGTTTACACACCGGGTGTGGGTTCAAAATTCTGGGTTAGGTAAATCCATTCATTCGAAACGAATAATGTTATTGGTAGTAGGTACAGTTGCCGGCAAAATTCTTGAAATTCTTTGGCGTAGTGGGGGAATGCGCAGAAGACGAAATTTGGGTCTCTTTGGTGGAAAGGTAGATGCGCAAACTTCCCCCCACTACGCCGTAGAATTTCAAAATGTTTGCCGACTACTGTAACTACTTACCTAATTCGTTTTTCTCATAGACGTACTATAAATATAGACTAGTCACAAACCAAAATATCTGCTACACAGAACGACCACATGAATTACTGTGAACATAGATGCAAATTGCGGGAGTTGGTCTAGGGGTGTCCAAAATGTATAAATGTCCGCCCGATATATATTATCCTTTCTCAATTCCGAGACACCATACGAGATCGCAAGGGAACTCCTTAATTTTAAGAGCGAGTAGGTCATGTAACGAGCTAACGAACCGCGCAAGGATTGATATATTCAATGCGAATTCAAGTATTATTACGAATGCGATGTTTGGGAGAGTGTTGTTCTAAAAACTGTTGTTTTAAAAACTAATTTAAAAATTGTTTTCATACTTTGTTTATTTCACTTTTCTCTTGTTTTATTTCTTATATACCTAATTGGTTAGACTAGCGTTAAGATCTGAAATTATATTGATATATTGAGTCATTCATAATTGAGATCCAGTAGGATATTTCAAGATGTTTCTTTGATTTATTTACTGTGAACTTGTGAATACTCAAAATAAATAAATTATAAAATATTAATACAATACACAACCCTGTTTATATTTGTGTCTCTTTTTACACGTATGCTGCGCTATAAGAAAAATAGAGAAAATACCATAGAGTAAATACCGCTATTCGCTACAACTTCATATGCATTCGTTCTTAAAATGTTTTATTGTCCTTTCTTATACGTGGTTATGAAAATAATGTCTATCTCTTTCTGACTGATACATTTAGTACGTAATAGAAGATAGCAGAAACTAGATGTCTCAGATTTGTTTTTTTCTGACTAGTCTATATTTAAAGTACGTCTATGGTTTTTCTCTCTCCTCGTGGACTTTTTTTTCATTTTCGACATTCGCTCACACAGGGTTACGTATTACGTCTCATTACGCGTTTTATAGGAAGGGTCATTGACATACTGACCCATTAACCTTGAAAAATATTACATCACGCAAATTATGCTTACTCACTCACCATCGCCCCGTTTCCCCGTGGGGGTAGGCGGAGAGCGTAGAGCGCCACACCCTTCTGTCCCGACACAACTCTCTCCTCATCCACACTTCTTCGCATGCAAGCTTGAGGATTGTTGAGCATTCCAACAGGGTCAACTTACGCAAATTGTGTCGCGACACAATAAATGTGTTGGGCGGCTGAAAACATTTTTTGTAAAAGCAATATTTGTTTTGATTTTTAGCTTATTGTGAATAAAAAAGTTAATTTAAATATTGTTTTTTTTCGAGTTACAATTTCGGAACCAATAATTTCAATAAGTCTTATATTTAACGAGTACAGTAATAAATATTTCTCCCCTTAAATTTTTTGATACGTCTGGAGCAAATATGAAAATACGTACGTAATAAATTTGAGTAGCTTGTTGGTCTTGTGGTTAAGAGTCTCGCCTCGTGATCTAAACCGTTCGAACCTCACTTCAGACCAGCGAGTTAGTCCTATTTTCATAGCATAAGCGTTTAGCTTAGTTTGAACATAGTAAGAATATTGATGTGATACGTATTTCGTGTTCACATGTCTATTAAAAAAAAACTTCCTAATTTTTAAACGATGAAGATATTCATATTTTGTTGTAATGAATTCGGATATAGGTTTGTTTTGAAGCTCTAGCTGATTTTTAACAAGCAATAACTTCGGATTGATAATTAGCTAATATTTAAAATGTAGGAATAAGCTTAGAAAACAAACTGACAAAAAATGGTGGGTAGATATATTTTGATACCCAACTGCTCATATTTCATAGTCTGATCGTACGACTCTACCAAAGCGGTTTGAAGCAGGCTCGAGTAAATCCCACAAATTAATTGTGACCTTATCGGGAATCGAACCCGGAACCCTCGGTGTGGGAAACTAGTGTCACGCGCGCTGGGCTACGAGGGCCGCCAATTAAACTGGTTATGAAATGATTCCTCGGGGGTTACTACGTGTCATAATGTTACATTTATGTTATCAAGTTCAAGAATTTTTTAAAACTAGCAGAAGAAAGTGATTGGTTAAAAAATGTTGATTCCTTGGTCAAAATTTATCTAAAAATAAATTGGCAATCGTTTGTTTTTTCACAAAAATATGATTAGATATTACCTTACAGAATTTATATACCTAGACTACAGGCGGCCGCGCCGTTTTTTACGCGGCTTTTTGCGTAATCATGAATAAAATATAAAGAATTCATTAGAATAACTGAAACTCAACTGATTTGTTATTCTAATGTAATACTGCTCTCGAAGGGATGGTATAATGTTGCATTTTTAAAATTCTGGATTAAAGCGATATCTGCAATTTTACCCAGGGACTGTTTTATGGCTCGCATCATTGGGCATTTTGGTGCCCCTTGTCTTAGATAAGGCAATTACAAACAAATGAACTACAAACAGCAACACAAATATAAATATAAAAAATTTAGGTCAAAACATCAATAATAACATATCTCTCTAGCATAGAGCTCCCGAGCCGACTGGAATAAATACCGTACATTAAATAACTAACTAACCATCATGCCGTTTCCCCACAGGGGTAGGCAGAGAGCACTTTTGCTTCGGCCACATTCATACAAGTTTTACGGTTGTTGCGGCTTTTAACAGGGCCACACAGACCGTACACGTAGTCCTAAATATTCGACAGCATTCGAATACAATCGGACCTGCCAGGAAATTAGGCTAAAACAGTGCTACATAAGCCTTGTTTTTTAAATTATTTTTTTAATTTGCTTATTGTTTTGCACCTGCTTTTACTCCCCCTTTCTCCGTATTCGCGGGCTCCTTCGTGATTCTGTCAATGCGCCACCGACTGTTCCTCCCGCATGGTGGTGAGCACTTAAGGCCGGCCGCACTTTGGATACGAATTATTACGTACGTATTCGTACGATTATTTTCGTACGCATTGAGCGCCGCACATTGATTGCATCTTGCGTTGGTCACGATCAGTTACTTTTCGCATTTCTCCAATAACGTTTGTGCCAAATGAATAATCTGTATCTTCTGGAAAACTCTATTACGGCAGACTTAAATAATGACAAATTTCATGACTGTCTATCTAATAGATTCACAAATGCTGAGGAGAATCGAAGTGCAACGAGAACTCATAACATCGGAGAAATATTTAAAAGATTTTTGTTCGAAGTACATAATTATACCTCACCTTCATCAAACCAAATTATTTAACTTACAGGTATTCTTTAGTTCTTTAGAGATTCTCCTCCATGATCTGCGCTGATGGTCACGTAGTTGAATCACTTTGGTCTCACAAATATTTGTGGTCATGTATCAAATTGACAATTTTTTCAATATCCGTCGTACGAAATCGCAAAAATTTCCGAACAAATGTCGGACGTCGTATCTGTACGTGCGTACACGCACTACTAAATCGTGTGCAGTGTGCGATCACAGTATACCCAGAACAGTAGTTTATCTCCGACCTGTCGGCGAGTTATTTCCTTTTTTGCAGCCGCCGCATTTTTTTCCTAAAGCGGCGGCTGCGAGCGCGAATGGCACCGACGGCACGGCCCTTACTGCCGCCGCCTTGTGCCTCCATATTCTATGTCAATGTGTGTATCATAGCGCGTGCGTACACGGCGCCGAGCACGCACGCACACATTTTAATGGGTAGCGGCCAGTTTGTATGAAGACGTATTACTGTTCTTAGTATACTGTGGTGCGATGTTCAATACTACTCGAAGGTCAGGAATGTACTTGCGTATTCGTGCGAAAACGCATCCAGTGTGCGGCCGGCGTAAGGCAGATAACATTTGATTTGAGTTATCATTGACACCGGTCGTGTTGGCGGCTCCAGACACGACCGGTCACGCTGTTTTGTGCCCATAATCGATATCCTGTCTGCCCCGCACGCGGCCACATCGCTTGCATTCTGTTTTCAGTCAAATCTGTCGGGTCGTCGATAACAAATTAAACCGCACATAGTTTTCCGTATCTTGAACCTTGTCCATAACCATTTATAACACGTATTACTTACTCTATCTCTGCTAGTTAGTACTATTCAAGCTGCGTGCCGCGAACATACCCCAGAAATACAATTTAGATATTTCGTTTCTAAATATTTTTTCTTTTCTAAATATTTTTTCTTTTCTAAATATTTTTTCTTTTCTCTCTCGGACTGGAGAGTGTTACGTCTCGGTCACTTTTTTCAATAAAATAATAGTTTGATATATACTTTGATAAGTGCCAGCAAAAAATAAATAATCAAATCACTTCCTCGTAGAAAAATCACCCAATTTTTACCTAAAAGTCAGGTAACAGGCAAAAAAAATACTATAGAGAGCTAGTTAACATAACATCAAACTGTCGTAACAGCCCGCCACACTTCTAGGGGCAAGTGCGTCGCTTTAGTAGAAATATTGAAAAGCACTGCTTGTAATATTCATCAACAATGGCTTGTATGTATGTGGCACACAAGTCAAAATTGTTCATTTTTACATTCTGATATGGGAGTTACTATGGTTAGCTTATTTATAAGCAACCTTCGAAAAATTTACTCATATTTTGCGAGTAAGCTATATCAGAAGGTGATTTTTTTCTTTTTATCTATCTAAACAAGTAGCTTAAATGCTGGCAACCGATTTGTGAATTTGGATACGAATCGCGATCGACAACAGGCACATTATAAAGATTTTTTTCCTCATTTTAGCATTTGTTTTCGAAGCCAGATACCCATTTTGAATTTAACTAGATAAACGTTTATATTAGATAAAGGAAATTCCCGGTCGCACTGAAAAACGCAAAAAGGAAAAGAAGGTACGCGTTCCGATATGACCTTGGTGCAGGATCACTATTCATTGTCAAATTCAATTGGCAAATCGCTGGGTCATCCGGCGGGACCCACCGTCTATAATAAGGCGCTTTGTTTCGACCTGGTTTAAAAATAATACATCCACAAAAGTAAGTATCTATTCTCAAGAGAGTATTTTATAATCAACGCAATAATCATGCCTTGATCGTTATTTTATAACATTGCACTCTTCCTCAATTTTGACGATGTCTTGTCATTGGTATTTACTAGTGTAACAACTTTGCTGTCCTGAGAATAAGGAGAAATCTCCCTTATTTTTTTTTAACAAGATTTTTTTATATATTGTCTTATTATAAGACAAAATAGAGATGACGTACGCGTTAAGTTTCTATGAGAAATCAAGACATCTGTGGGCAATGTTACGGGATCTAGACACGAGTGTTATCATGCCGCAAACAAATGAGATTAGATCGGTATGCCTGCTTAACCTCGCAATTTATTTTATCAACTTTTATAATGTCGAAAGGTTCAGTTTGCCGCCTTTGATATATGTGTACTTTCTTGCGCTTGTTTGTTCCCTGTGATAAGACACCTGCCCAGAGATCTCAGTTCCAGGAGGCTACCAAGTTAGTCTTATGAATTTTGAAAATAGTTTACAATATTATATTATAGTATAGCTAGATCGCATTCAAAAGAATGTGCGCAAAAACATGTGTGTTGTTACCAGGGAATGCAATCCCGAGTCGGGATTGCTCTTTCGGGATCCCTCGAGATTAGAATTTCCAATCCCGCGGGATCCCGAATACTTTTCCGTTCTTTTTTGTTTATAGAGCTGAATAGCAATTAACGACCAATGCCTTGCATTTTTATATCAGCAATTTTAATAAAATGCTCATTATTAATCATTACATTAAGGTTTTTGTAGGCGTTTTTTCAAGCATCAATCAGTCAATGTAGTAGATTCAAAACTACTAACTAGTAGTAGTTTTTATTACTATGTTAGATTGATAAAATACAGCAAATATTATTCAAAGCTATTTTCATTATTTGAATATGACATGAACATAAGTTTTAAGTACTTAGTAAAAGCTCTATAGACGTATACAATTAAACCTACATGACATAAAAAATGCTGATCAATACCGATAATCTCGTCCGAATTTTGGTTCGAGATTGATTTCGTAAAATGCCTCGAGATCTCGCGTGATCGGGATTGCATTCCCTAAAAATGAACACAAAAGTTTTTGTAGTAAGTAAGTAACTATTTTTAAACTAAAAAATATATATTTATTTGGAATATCATATTGAGGCTTGTAATACGGGCTTGCCAGGCAACTTTCCCCCTCTTTCTTCTTACCGGACAAAGCTAGGGAATGGTCTTTTGATTGTGGTCGACCTACAACGTGTCATCTTTTCTGTGTACTCGAATCTGTTTTTTTTTTTAAAAAGAAACATTTTACGGTGCTTATTGAGAAACATAAAACATGCTGTGATTACTAACAATTGCATCTTCATACTGGATGCGTATTAGAAGAATTGCCGTGCTGGCTTGGTCCATCACTAATCCATTCACTTGAGTGATTATGGGTCTTTCTACAGGTGAGCGGTTTACTTAGTTTGAAAGGAGTGAAATTATCCATAAACAACTCGTATTTTTATAAAATTAAAATAGAGGTTAACTGATGATTTCCCGCGATGGACGCGTACACATATACTTCCTTCTATCTTTGTTTCCGTATGAAGAATATTGACATTGTTTATCACACGTTGGCCAATGACGAGTCACGCCCGCTTTGATGCGATGGCCGGCGGGCGCTGGCCATTCTTGGAACCCAACGGAGGCTGAACTACAGAATATGGCCCGACTCTGATTTGTGAGAAAAAAAATTCTCCGAGTCCGCCCGGATTTCAAAAATAAAATCTAATTGATTCGGTTGCAAATATTTAAAAAAATGAAATTTAAAAATTTCGAATTTTCATAATATATTTCGACATTTATCGTTATTTGACATTATGAGAAACACAAAAAAATAATATATAGAAACTTCTTTGATTTTTGCTAAATACTTGATTTTCAGTGGCTTGGACGCTAACCTAAGATTACAATCGAAATGAATTTTTAGGTTAGGTTAGATTAGATTGGTTAGGTTTGGTTTGATTTGATAAAATTATGTAGCATTGTTAAAACGATGGTGAAGATACGTCAGATTTAGTTAGATAAGATTATGTACTCGTAGTTTAGTTTTATTAATACCATGATTATGATAGCATACGTTAGGTAAGGTTTGGTTAGATAAAATTATGAAGCTTAGCTTTATTAATGCGAATGTGATGATGATGATTTTTTGGATTTATTTTTTGAATTAATGTTTTTTTTATAAAATATAAAACATTTCTGAAAAATTTAATAATTCATAACGTTTTCTCTTGTCTATGGTTCCTGTCTTATTCTTCGATAAAATGATTCGAATGTC
The DNA here is from genome assembly GCA_016648135.1 of Agrypnia vestita. Lineage (NCBI taxonomy): Eukaryota > Metazoa > Arthropoda > Insecta > Trichoptera > Phryganeidae > Agrypnia > Agrypnia vestita. Next base: position 15,870 of record JADDOH010006311.1, on the reverse strand, counting down.
AATATGTGGTGAATTTATTGAAATATTAAAATGGTATAATCTTTCGATACTTGCTTTCCAATCAGTATGATTTCATTTTTGAGATCAGGACACTCAACTATAATCAGGATAATTTTTCTTTAAAAATCGTAATAAGGTCGTATTCAGCAGATAATGGATATGATAGACATGACAGATAATAGTATGGATAATACGGACGGTATTTATAGTACTAGTTAAATTAATTATAGCACATACTTTTTTACGATGGAAAACATAAAAATCTATGCTTCAAACGAAAGATTAATTTAAACCAAGTTGATGCAAACCGCCCAAGTATCGCTAACTGCTGTTTAAAAATGGATGGAGGTTCTGCCGTGGAGAATCACAAACGATGTCAGTAGGTTATTGTGTATATAATTAAAGACCCCATGGCAAGAAGTTGCTAACTAACATTCAAGTCATTTTGAGATAGTTAGAAATTTGCATTTCGCCTTTGAAAAATATGTTTTATTGCTAATTCAAGATTAATTTTTATTGATTTATGTCACTAAAATATCAAAAAATATTTACAAAGCAAAAAAATGTGTATATATATACTAATTTTCCCTAAAAAAATGTAGTTAACAACCATTTTTTCGATTCTGGAACTCATTTTTAATAGAAAAACACCTTTTTAAAATTGGTAAAACACGAACAATCAAACAACCCTTCAAATGCTATCCGTTTTTACCATCCATTATCCAAAATTACAAAATACCTGGTATGTTATTTAATAATACAAAACAAAATTATTGAAAAATAATATATAAGTACATATTATAATAGTCTTCAAATAAAAACAAATATATGACGGTACTGCCAGAGAAAAATTTATATTATCCATAAATATTCCAATCAAATTAAAAGGCGTGTTAATTTCAGAATGATGGCATGAACCTGTTATTATTGAAGATATCATGTTCTTCCCATTAGTAACTGATTTGATTTTTATGAAAAAGTGTAGTTAACATGTTCTATTTATTTTTAAGTTCTGAACTTATATCCAACGGAAAGAGCGTACAATATTTAGTTTAGACGACTTATTAACTCATTTTTGACAAAAATGTTAGTTAACAATTTCTTGCCATGGGGTCTTTAATTATAGAAAGTAAATAATGTATAGGTAATTGTAGTTCGACAAGAATTGTTAACACTCGCTACGCTGACAAAAGTAAAGAGGAACAATGTAGAGGAACGTCTTCGCGAGTATTTTTTGCTCGAGTTTGAATCCGAGCCAGCAAATAATCGGGGAAAATGCGCCTCGCGATCGGTTATCACTGCGCCGGCTGATAGACGAACACGTTGTCCCCCCTCCCTTTCCGCCGCCGAGGCAACCGATTGGCCGATGTTTTCGCGCCATTTCTCGTTATATGTATTTTTAAGGCCGAGTCACGATAATAATTGGCCGACGGCAAACATTGACGCCGCGCCGAGAATGACTATTACTTATTTTCGATGTCGCAATTTCAAAAATATTTATCAGGAGTCGTTGCATTCGCGGGACGCCTTGCGTTTTTAATGCAGTAAAAAAAGGCGTCCCGCGAAGAGGCGGGGAGAAATTCCTCATGGAGAACAGGGTTGATAAAAAATCATAAAATCATGATTTAAAAAAAAATTTGATTTATTTGATGTAAATATATATATTTTTTTAATTTTCCGATTTTTAATTTAGAAGTCAGTTATTCTTGAGAAAAAACAATGTAATTTTTGTTTATTTTAATTATTCATAAAATTAACTAAAATCAACATATTAGTTCTTCTAAAAAGTCAGTAATTTAAAAAAAAACTAATATTTATTTGCAATATTTATCAAAAAATATCGTAAAATTAATGAAAAACAACAAGTTCTTCTAAAGTCAATCCCTTTTTTAAAAACACTGTTGTTTTTGTCTTATTCAAGAAAATTAACAGAGAAAATAAAAAAGACTCAATAAATAAACATAACTATTTGGGTTTCACCGCAGTCATTTATATTCATTTACATATAAATTAAATGTTATATTTTCATTGCTTTTGTGATTTGTTTCAATATAGTTTTTTCATAAAGGAAGACTAATTTGGCCGCCTTTTCGGTGCCTAATCTATTTGTTATTTTGCTGTGCACCAAACACTGTACTTAACAGTTGCTTCATTATATCCAATTCTTCGCTTGTACATTTTTTCATATTATGTATTGATACCCACCAATATAGTAGGGGCGGTTTTCTGTACGACTTGTTTATCGACTAATACTCCAGTGAATGTCTCAACTTTTGCCGGGGGAGGTCCTTTGACATTTTTTGGCTGTTTTGGTTGCAGTAAAAAAGAATTGAATTAAATCGTAGATTTTTTAAAAATAATCACTTAATTTTAATCGCGATTTAAATCATCTCAACCCTGATCGAGAAATGTGGTAATTCTAAAATACTTTTACAGGGTGTCTCGTCGCTGGTAGCAAATACTTTGGGGAGGTCTTCATTCAATTTTGAATAGACAATATCCTTTATATTTTGGGTCAAATGTCGACAGTTACAGAGATAAGCGTCATTAAAGTTTGCTCTCAATATTTTTGACTTATTTTCTATAAAACGTTGAACTATCAATACACAACTCATATTTATTTATTTAATTAATTTATTTATTTATTTTTCAATTTAAAGACTATCGACAGGTCAGAATGACCCTAATGGATAGTCATTTAGGACAAGGTGATTAGTACAGTTACAATTTACGATAATACATTAAAATAAAATATTATTACATTAAACAATATAAGTATAGTACAATAAGTGATTACAAGATGAACGAAGAAATATGAATATAAAAAAAAATCATTCGCTTTAATACAGGTCAAATGAAATGTCACAAACTACAAAAAATATTTTTCAAATTTCTGCAAGGTTTTTAATCATTTCATTTGACCTTCAAAAATGAAAATAATTTTTTTATGTATTTCTTACAAGTAACTGTAGTGAGAGCTCAACGTTCAGCAGAAAATAATTCAGAAATATTGAAATAATGTAAACTTTCGTGTATGCCCTTTATCTCCGTAACTATCGGCATTTCATAATAATGTACGTACATTTCATAATAATATCAATCATAATACAATTAAAAAAGCCGTGCATAACTGTAATTTGTGTGAAAATAAATATAAATGATATATTTGATATATTTTATCAAATAAATTATAAAATATTTTTAACCGTTCACTTAATTATTGAACGGACAAAATTTCACATACATTCTGAAAGCCCGTGTTTCTTGCAGATGAATATTACCTCTAGTTATAACGCAGTCCATCGTAGTGTTACAGTGTCGATATTAGCAGCGTAACCTTGCCGAGTGCGCAGCACTGGTGCATATTTACCATCATTGTAGATGCGACATCGACGATGAAGAAATATTTAGGAAAATAGTATGCGTGGCCGGTATTAAATGTGTGTTGAGACATTTTATGCTGTCTTTGCGTTTAATCGCTAAGATGACAATGGCTGTGGAAAGCTAATCCGAAACATGGCGACACTGTCAACACAACGGCTACGCCAAGTTACGACTTGATCATGCTATAATTTCATTGTATTTATCGACGAATGACTGATTCCCATTGAAACGTGAACCGGAAGGTATCACAAAAGAGGACGGACACCAATGTTTTATGATATTTTATTTAATAATAAACAAAAATTTAAACAAACCAGATGAGTTGCTAGTTGTCTCGGTGTCGATACTCAACATTAAAATGAATGCCATCAAATAAATATTAATATTGAAGTTTGAAATACTGATCAAATTACTAGAAAAATACTAATAAAATTCAGTCGAAGCGCTTGTTTATAGTTTATATTGAGCTTTTATTTTCACGTTTCGTGAAATCTAAAAAAATGTTTGTAACTTTTCGAGAAAATTCTCACCAAATACATTGGCGCAAGAACTCATTATGCAGGAATTGTGACAATATTGCGGTGCTTGTCCGTGGATGAAACATGCCTTCGAGGTATGCGAAGCATAACCAGTTTTTGTACGCTTTGTCAACTTGCAGAAGGCGAAGTTTGTATTTAGTATTCCGTACTACTCATTTTTTATTTATTTATGGATTTTTTTATTTAATTTGTAGAACTCCATATTTATTTTTATCGAAATTTAAAATATATTAAATTTAATAAATATTATTACTGAAATTTTAAATAAATTAAATTTTTATAAATATTATTATTAAGTTCTGCGGGTTAACTATTTTAAGTGTGACGGCTGTTTCTGCTCGCAAGGCCATTATCAAACAGTGGATATACCACGTATAAACGACTTATTTATAAAATTTTATGTTACTCCTTTATAAATAAGTCGTTTATACGTGGTATATCCGCTGTTTGATATGGCCTTGCAAGCTGAAACAGCTGTCACACTTAAAATAGATAACCCGCAGAATTTAATAATAATATTTATAAAAAATTAATTTATTTTAAATTTCGCTAAAAGTAAATCGTAAAATGAATATATTTACGATATTATTAAACAAACAATTTTGAGGGAATTAGCGGCCATGTCATTCTTCCATTTATTGGCTGAGTGAAGAAGAATTATTATTGCTGTCACCGTTGTTCCCGAGTGTCACCCCCCTGGTTCGAGATTTTTGGTCGTTTCTAATATTTTAATTTGTATTTATCATTGCGTGCAGGGAATTTCCGATCAAAATAATATGGGATCTAAAAATATCACATAATCTATCTGTATCTAATCTAATATCTATAAAATATCTTTCCAATCCGATTTATGATAAAAGCTATATCGCCGATGCGGATACAAACCGAACGATTATAGGATTATGCAATATTATTATTTATTATTAACACACTTAAGTCATTGATTGATCCTATATTCAGCAGTGACTTGCCGTTCGGTCATCCTTTTGCATCGGTGCCCTACGGCCGAACTCTTTCTGTTTTTATTAACTTTGGAACTCCTACTAAACGTATTTATAGAAAACACTAATTTTCTAAAATACCTCAAAATTTTCGTTTTAAAAGCATCCAGCGCACTCCCTTTTCAGTGGCCCTATCTCGCGCACGCATCAGCGCGTACCTACATAATACAGTTGCCGGCAAACTTCTTGGACATTTTTCGGCGTGGTGGGGGTATGCGCAGAAGACAAATTTTGGGTCTCGTTGGTGGAATGGTACATGCGCAAACTCTCCCCCACTTCGCCGAAAAATGTTCAACATGTTTGCCGGCATCTGTACAACGTTTGTGAAAAAGAATATGTACTCAGATTTGGCAAACCTTAACCCCAAATGCCTGGAAATGTAATGAGGAAAAGCTCCTGGGCAAAAGTCACGCAAACTTTTAATTGTGAGAAGCTGCCACGGCGGGCTACGATTATCAAGTAGATGCATTGTTACCTTGCTATTGACAACAACTGACGTATAAATCTATTTCTACTTATTTTTGTTACGCGTCAGCAGAATCAGCAGTGTGGTTTTTGTCTAGCCAATTACCAAATGGAACACGCTAGGTACTCACCGTGAGAATGAATGAGTGGTCGTTTAACAGAAGCGCAAGTAATTCCATTTCAAGCCAGAATTTATTAATTCCTACAAAGTTGATTAAATAAGTTACGAGTGTACACGACGTGTTTTTATTATTTAAGAGAAAACATCTTGTTATTAGATGTTCAACGGCGGTGTGTTACACTAAAAATTCATTTCTGTCACCACTTTCATAGTGATTCCCCCCACAAGCTCTTTGGGTTTCAATATTCGCAAATTAGCGATATGTGCGCTCATCACAGTGCCATGTCTACATTATGTAACCTGTAATTATTGCCGTGTATTAAAATACGAATCCCAGAACACTTCCACGTAGTAGAAACAATCGATCTCATGACAATCTATCTAACTCCATATCATTTTAAGCGAGAGGTTGGGATTGCTCCCTGTGGGGCGCGACTTGATGACGATGATCATCGCTCGAAGCCTGAGTGATAGTATGCTCGACAGAGTTGAGACTTTGCGTTTAAGTTCTATATAGTAAGCTCGCCTCGTAAATACTTTTTTCACGTGAACGGACGTACCTGAACCCATGCTTTTATCTACCGCTGCTGTCCATTATTTTGATTACAGCCAGTCCCTGGTGACTAGGTTCCGTTCCGTTGCATGTTGCATCGACCTCATCGTAAAGCGAATCGGTCGGGAAACGAACCATGCACTATTTTATTTATTGAACAATGTAAAGTGTTATCATTTGTGCACGGTGTGCAGTCAATCAAAGTGGAGAATGCCGACTTACTGACTATAATAAATTAAGGAAAACAACGGGGTACCGTTTATCATCAATGCAGTCCGACGGTTGCATCTCTAACCTGCTGACGTTTGGACGCAGAGATTTGTGTTGGTGAGCGTACAACATCGATCGTAGCGACAGCTCGATCAGTCCAGGGGCGTGACTAGCATCTCATACCGGGGCGGGGGTTTCCGGGTACGATTCCCGGCGAGGTCACAATACGTCCGTGCGTTTTTATGACGTGTCCCACTGTAATTGTTTATCTAGGACTTTAAAATTCGTCAATGTGTAGCGTTACTAAAAAACAAAAGTAAGTGTGAGCGGTCGTTATTCGAGATGGTCGTTAAGTGAAAGAGAGTGGCTGCATACGTTTTAGCGCATGCCCGACTAGTAACGCTCGTCCATAATTTATAGCTGGCTAGGCTGGAATGCAATCGTAAATACATTCAAATACCTTAGGTTTTTTAATGTTTATTATTATTATTTCGAAAGCTATTGACGAATTGTTGTGTCGAGCGTTTTTATTGATCATGTGACTAACGTCTACTCGGTCAATTCGAAAACCTTCATCTATTTTTTTGGTTCTTGACCTTGGCGCTAGCAGAATGACGCAACTATGAGGTCACCATCAATATACTATTTATTGAAGAGAGTGTACATTTTGACAAAATGAAATCGTCAAAAGAATTTTCAGATTTTAAACATTCAGATATGATTATATTTTTTTTTCTCGAAGCCTTAAATACACTGATGAATGCTTTATTGATTTTAATTCTAATTTTAGATGGCTCAATACTAATATTTCTGTCTTAATAAGTGTTGACAATCTTATGAAGGTTCTGTATTCGTCTTTGTTGGAAGTTTGAATATATGAAAAAAAGTCAGTGCAGTGACACAGATAGTATAAAAATGTGTGGGGTATCGCTTTCCTATTTTTTTTACTCTAGATTACATCGTTAACCGACAGATTATAAAGAAAATTCAGCTTCCTATGGACTAGAAATTTATATTATAGGTATATTTTTGATCATGGAATGATTTAGTAAATTTTAGTTTGGTAGACGCATTTTGGCTATTTGCCTTCGTGCTTAACAAATCTTAGATTTGTATCGAAGTTGATTCGTATACATAAGTGTTTTTCAAGAGGCGTTCAAGTTTTATCTGTACCTATAGTAACGTAACATCGAACCTTCTAACAACGCCTGCACCCATGACAACGATCGCCAGGTGTGAAACCTACTGATCGTTGTTTTGTGACTTATCTACATTGAATTCTTACGAGTGATAAGTAAATTCTCAAGTGGTTTGTACCATAATAATATTGTACAATTTTTGACGCACGATTATAATTTTGTTCTATTTTTACGCCCACTTTGCCTGTACGCTACCGGAGTGCTTTAAAGTTATTTTTTTAATTTGTGAGTCGCAGTATGTTTGGAGCGTTCAGGTCCGATAATTATCATATTTTGCTTGGTGTGCCATGGATGTTTGGCAGAGACGGCCAAGGATGCCGCTTTAGCAAAAATATTGAAAAGCAGCCCTACATTTGTTATTGTACGCGAGTTATTATTACCGCTGGCGGTGTATAAATCATTAAAAATGTTCTCGTTGTTTATAAATGAAAAACTATTCTGTTTTTCAAAATTGCAATGTGTACTTTTTGGCATCAATTAGGAAGCTAGTTACGTTCTCTTGTATGAGATTACAATGAATGATTATTTGTTAGGTTATGAAAATAAAAAATAGCGTTTCTTTTTTTTGTTTCCATTGATATAAGTTAAAAACTAAAAAAAAATAGTCACAGGATAGTTCTTGAATTATGCCGGAGGAGACCATGCGTTGCGCGTCAGTGAGGTTGCCGTTGACGGACAGTTTGTAATGTAGGGGTGAAACCAATGTAACTAATGGGTTTTGTTTTTTTTTAGAAGCAAACGCAAACAAAAAAATTGAATGCACTCACCGAGGATTACTAATTTATAATGTACCGAATTCTAGATTTTATAGGAAACATGATTTTGGCAGGGACGTAGATACATAAAATCCAGAATTCAGTACACAATCAAATAGTAATCCCCGGTGACTGCATTCAAAACATTTTTAATTTTTTTTTTTAGATATTGCTGCCTTTGCTTTTATATCCCACATATGTAGTTACTCAGCGGCCACTATTGATCTCTAATTTTATCTCGGTTAGTGTATATTATCACGAATTACAAATATTTATATTTTTAGTCGGTTTTCTCTCTGGGCGGATGGATAGACTGCTGACTCAGCTGAAATCGGCTATTAGAGTTTAAAAACATTTATTGCGGCGAATGATGACAACAAATAATAATTACTATTTATGTATTTATGCATGGGACTGTTCGCAACGTAATCGTAATTATTATATTTTGTACAATCAGTGAGATTAGTATGAGATATTTTTTGCTAAGTGTGGAACAGACTGTAATCACTGTCTAGCAATGCAGTTTCCGAATGCCGGCGGAGTTTAAATTTGTAAATTAAATCGACAACGGAAACAATTATACTTAACCCCTTCAGGATATTCGTGTTTAATGGATATCAGTACATCGCACCGTACGCGTGCGAAACATTTATATCAAATATATTTATAGATTTTATCGTACGTTTTCTACTTAGTATTTTCATACTGTCGTGTTCATTGTTTGATGTCGTATTCCTAATTCTCCTTGATTCTAAACTGCTACATCCGCTTGGATGGAAATGGCGGAGAAAATGACTTGGTTCTAAGAAGAGATGTGCCGTTGGAAGGATCGATGAATACACAATCACTTCCCATTTAACGATTGTCATCGTGCACTCACCAATACTATGCCTTAATAATGACGGATAGTTTATATAGCGCATTTTCGTAAAAATTTAACCTCGAGGATACTGCGCTGTATGCACGAGACAATCAAATCTCTGCGTCCATCGTTATCAGTAGAGACGCTTAATGTTATGAGCGGGTCGCGTTGCTTACTTCTTTTTAACACCAAGTGAATGTTCGTCGTACTAAGCCCCGAATTCCGAGTCACTACTTAGATGATTTAAAGGTTAAGGTACGCCTTAAAAGTGTTATTTTGTACTGAAAATTACACTTCTAAGGCGTTTCTTACTTAACCTTTAAATCATCTAAGTATTGACTTTGAATTCGGGCGTAAGTTGTATTGTTATGAATTATGTACCTTATCACCTTCCTTAACTTACGATGCACGTTGTCTTAATTATGTTAGTGATTCAATGGTTACTTTGTCGATGCTTTACTTTATGCTCACGTTAAAATAAAATTGTGAGGAGTTCGTTTTACCGACGAATCTGCTCAAAACCAGATCGGTGGAACCTGTCTTGGTCAATTAAGTGAGGATTGGCTGTAATGCAAAGCTGTGTACATTGAGGAAAGAGGAACTTGGTATGAGTAAGGGTGAAAAATTAAACACATCCAGAAACTTTGTTAACGTGAGCTTATTTTTAAAAAGTGATGTTCTGTTGGATTGTACGGATCTGAAGTTGTTTTCTGTGTGCGTGCCCCTACGGAACAAGGAATTAATGGTACTTTCGCTCGTTAGTCGATAAGTATCCATCAAATTATTTTACTCTGCAATCTCTGCATACAAAATACAGAGTCATAATAGGCTCTGCGCTCGACTTTTTTACAGTCCCTGCAAGAGTTTCTGAGACAACTTTTCACTTTTTTCTGTTACGATTCTGTATAAAACTCTTGTGTATTATATTAGAGGGTATTAGTAGCTATCTTCGCCGTGATTAGTTGACGGGTCCAGTACGCAATTGACTTTTGAGGAGGGCGTACCATAGAGCTGGGACTTTGGGTAGGTTTTCCTAGAACTGGTGTGCAAAGTTACAAAACGTTAACCCCACTAGCGGCGTATGGGTGTATTGTATTGGCACGTTACGTAAATGTCAGCCCTAATAACCGTTCCTACCAACTTCACTGAATGTTATTGTTATTGTGTGTGACTTATGCAATGCCCCCACCCCGCTGCTACTGCTATTCTGCTTACACAACAATGTTGACGTCAAAGTGACTCATACACTCGAGTTAATATCGACGTCGTCGGGTGGAAGAAATATTGGAACGTCCGCGTTCCTGTGGTCTGCTCCTCCACCTTTTTTTTGTCTTGCACCACCTGCAAGGTGTTGCAAGACTATTTTGGAAATAATTCAGTGTATATTGGAAATCAAGATGTCACAGCTCACGCGCAATTACGAGATTGAACTGAATGACAGGGCGAGGGGTTACCGCCGGGTGCGGGCGGGGCGGGTTTTAGTTCCAAAGTCGCCGCACACCAATTTACGTTGGTCAAGCTCTATCTAACATTAGTATAATTTTTCGGAGGCCCCCAATGACAAATTTGTTGAAAACTGCGTTAAAAAAATCGAAACATTTTAAATCTTATTTTACCTTGTTTTTTAAAGGATTTCAGAAGGGGGGTATCTAGCGAGCGCTCTTAACCATGTTCTCTTAAAGCCTACCGCGTCGAATTGTATAATCTAGCGAGCGCTCTTAACCATGTTCTCTTAAAGCCTACCGCGTCGAATTGTCGTATAAGAATATAGTATCAATTTTTTACATTCCTGAAAGGTAAAATTAATCAAAGGAAAAACAGTATAATTAATTCTTCCAGAGCGTTAAAAACAAAAAGATTGGGAGCTGTGGAAAATTTACGTACACAAATTTGTAACTTTTTTATATATGTGCTTGTTGCATAATTGTTATAATTAAGAAAGGGTCGCCGAGATGATTTACACGCGGAACGTACGAGCGAAGTTTTGTTAAGTTTTGACCGTCACTGGAACAGACTGCGTCCGCGAAAGATCTGGCACGATCAGACAAACCAAATCTTGAAGTAAGACCCTGTTAAAAGCAAGGACCAAAGAGCGTGCACGAGAAGACGTGTGAAAATGGACGAGGCGAGAATGTTAGATGGGTGTGACTTTCTACGTCTTCTGCCGGCGGTTGTTTCATCAATAGTTAAGAAAAATCGCTTATTTGGATTGCAAATAAAATAACTCATTTTTTTGCAAAATGCATGCTTTTTTCTTAACTTTTACTATTACTACCGACTAAGCGACCACCGACCTTGGTTAGTTATCAATTACTTAAGTTTTGAATGATAAGAACTTTTGTCAATCTTTATCTAAATATGTTGTATTATAATAATTTTTAATTAATATCTTGTTCATATCCTTGTGTCCACCCGCGCCCGGTAGCGGCGTAATGTTAAATTAGCGTACACCAACAAGGAAGTAGTGTGCAGGAAAAAGCGTATTCCGGAATTTTTGTCTGAAGCGTGTAACGCGTTTTTTTTTGCTCGAGTATTTTCGTCCGCGCCGTTTTCTTTGTGGACTACGCAATACGCAATAGCCGCGTTTGGGGCATTATTTGTCTCGTCCGCCCTCCCCGCCGCCGCCGCCGCGCGCCGACAGAACCGAAGCCCAGCCCGGCCGCCTAGCCCCGTCTCGCTCCGACGATCAATTCATTCATGAGGCAATACGGCTGGACGAGACGGGAGAGGCGCGGTCTCCCTCTTTGCCGAATTATACTAACTCATGTACTCGGTACATATTGCCTTATTTTTTGTCCCCATCTTTGTGATGCATTTTCCTATTCAGCGTTTTGACACAATATGTAACTGTGGTGCCCGCTCAGCGTAGACGCATTTTTCTATAGCGAGACTCACTCTTTTCTATAGAGAACATAGTTTGTCGCCGGGAGGCGTCACAGTCTCGTCACAGTATAATAAATACATACAGTATGTTATCTTGGCAGTGTCCTTGAAATAAATACCTACGGCCGCTTGGTACTTAAACTTGGTTAAAAACGCACCAGGGCTGCTCATTGACTGACTCTTTATGGTTTGGGGTGCCATAAACTGACCTAAATGTATGCGTGGGAGCGTCTCACCCTGCTTGCGTCCGTACGTTACTGCAGCCCTGCGGCGACTGAGCAGTTCGAAGTATACCGAGATTTCGAAGGGCGTCGTTTCGGCTGTTTGTATGAAGATATAATACTGTATGTTCCGGACAGGAACACGCAAAAGATAGTTTGGTTCCACGTGCCCAAAACTCGAAGAAACGCACCGAAAGTTTCAGATGGCAAAGTCGTATAAAACCAATCTAGAAACGCCGGTGTAGTAGAGGTTGCCTTAAAAGGGCCAAAGAAGATCCAGAGAAAGTCCAAGTAGTCAGCAGGGTCGTTGTAGGTAGAGAGAAATGAAAGACTGGTAAAAGTGGTCCGATAGGCTCTTAAAGCACCTTCAGGTGTACTGAATTGCTCGCCGTTATGAAACTGTTTATATAGCCAAATTACAAAATCCCTTCCATAACTCCATCGTAAAACAATCAGCCAATCACAAAGCTTGCTTTGCCGATTTCAGCGCTCGCGCCATCTCTGAGTGAATTTTGGTACTACTCAGTCTGACGATTGGCTGCGGAGATCGGCAGAAAGCACTTTGCTCCGACATAAAAAATCGTAAAAATGGTTTCATCGTCTTTTTGAGACGTAAATCATGTTAATTTATACAAAACTAAACCTTGCTGATAATCTAACATAGTCTATGGGACCCGCAAGGTAGTATTAACAGAGTTATTACAAGTTATGTACCGAGTGCAATCGGCTAGTTACATTAAATTCAATAAAAATAGTTCTTAAGTAGATACATGAATTTTTGTGTAATAATTATGAAGTATATTTTATAAGGCGTCTTTTGACTATAGTTTAATGAGTGAATAATTAATATTATGTTATTTATAAACAATTTTATCAAACAAAATTCCTCCTACGTTTCTGATGTAATTTGTAGTCGTAAATATATACTTTTTGTATAGATATTTACTGGAAGAATACAATAAAGAAAGTTTTAGTTTAATTGGACTGCTTTAGCGGCCAATATTCGATTTTGACTGAAAGTCATCTTTTTCGGCACGGTATCGCTCGGCCGGTGGGGTCGATATTAGCGATTGCGCTTATGTTGAGCGTAAAAGGTCCATTTTAGGGCCACTATTTTTAATTCCCCATTTTATGTTTTCTATGCGTTTCTTGACTTTTCCTGTGTTTTTAATAAAAATTATTTTTTGAAGAATTTTGTAAAGTTTAATTTATATTTTGTGTGTACGGTGCTCCACTCACTTTTTAGTAATGATGCTCCTCCGCCAGTCTACGTCCAGTCGGTCTTGTGCGACAAGACTCTGATTTTACGGGCTGGGTACCCGTAAATCAGATGCAAGCGATATGGGGACCGGTCAGTCTGCAGCCTGCCGCCCCACTTTAATCTTCGGAATACCAGCCGGGCGCACCCAATTGGCTGGTTCTCGGAAATGTATATACCAGTCTAAATTATCACGCCTCGTGAGCGGGTCAAATTCCAGACATATTTGGAAAATATTTCGATTTCCATACTGACCATATGTCAGTCAAAAATGCCGCGAACGGCTGATTGCTTCGAAAAGCGCATCGTCTATCGCTTTGCAAGCGATTTACTCTCTTTATTAAAAAATAAAAGATGTGACAAAAATCCATAAATATTACATTGTATATGTCAATATTTAAATCTATAATAATAAACATTATTCATAGAGTCCAAAAAATAGTGTGTCACATAAAGTCTTTTATTTCATCTGTTTACATAAACATACACAACTGGCATTGTTTCGTGATGACGCCACCGTTCCACGGCGATCGTTTCGAACTTCTAATTCCTGTCCGAAACACTCCCCCCGTGTAGACAGTCTGCACTCACAGGAAGGACAGGAGTCCCTCAATATCTGCAATAGTGACGCCGTCACTGCGGCGCCCTGGACAGTGTGATGATTCTTGTTGCCGGTCGGGTGTATTCGCCCGCCGTGGTTCTTACTCGGACTACTCTGACTTGTCCGTCGGGTGCTACTTTTGTTTCTATCACCCTTCCCTTGGGCCATGTGTTGCGGGGGAGTGCTGGATCAGCGATGACGGCCATCTCTCCCTCTTTGATTGCGGGCGCAGGTTCTTGCCATTTGTGTCGTCGGGCTAGGGTCGGTAGGTACTCCCGCATCCACCTTCTCCAGAATAGGTCAGCCATCTGCTGAGCCATCTGCCACTGTTTCTTTAAACAGACATTTGCATCCAATGCCCCGTAAAGGGTTAAATGTGTATTTCTGCCCGATATTCCTAGAAGCAGGTGGTTAGGAGTGATTGGCGCGTCATCCAGGGGGTCTACTGACACATGTGTCAGTGGGCGACTGTTCACTGTGTATTCTGCCTCAGCTAGTAAGGTCCTTAATGTCTCTTCCCGCGGTGCCCGCTCCTTCAGCGTGGCCTCCAGCGCACGCTTCACAGCGCGTACAAGGCTTTCCCAAGCGCCGCCCATATGTGGGGCGAGCGGGGGGTTGAAGCTCCACTGTACCCCACTTTCTGTGAGATGTCCCTGCATTCGTGGGTCGTCATGGAGTTCTGCCAGCGCGGCCGCCATTTCCTTTTCCGCGCCTCGGAAGTTAGTCCCATTATCTGAGTATAAGAGGCGTGGATGACCGCGCCGCGCGGCCATTCGTCTGATGGCGAGTATAGCTGAATCTGCAGACAGGGACTCGGCTAGTTCCAAATGTACGGCGCGTGTTGTTAAACATGTAAACAGCGCGCCGTATCTTTTTTCTCTCCTTCGGCCGATGGTAATTTGCATTGGCCCAAAATAGTCCAGACCGCAGTGGTGGAAAGCAGGTGTATGGTGCGCCAGCCGACAATCTGGTATCTGGCCCATCAATGGAGGGCTCGGCTGGCTCTTCATATTGCGGCACGCCTGGCATGCCAATTTCACCCGGCGCACGGTTGGTCTCAATTTCAGCACGTAAAACTTTTCTCTGATATCGGCTACTGTTTTTTCCGTGCCCGGGTGGTTCTCGCGTTCATGGTAGTAGCGCACCATTAGTCGTGTGTATGGGTGGGCGCCGTCTAGAATAACCGGCGCTCTTAATCCGGGCGGTATGCCCTCCACTGCGGTCCGCTCCAGCCGAGAACCCATTCTGATGACGTTGTGTTCATCCAGTTGTGGTGTCATCGGGTACAGTCGGCTGGTCTTTTCTATGACTTCCCCTTTCTGGAGGGCCCGTATCTCTGGCCCAAAAGCGTCTGCCTGTGTGTATTTTATCCAGGTGCGCTCGGCCTCCGTTCTTTCGTCAATTGTAATATCAGGCTGTTTTCCACTGAGGTGACGACAATTATTCACAAAACGCCGCACCCAGGCGGTAGTGCGGAGCAATCGGGTCCATGACGAAAAACGTTCTATGTCTGGGAGCGCTCCCCCCGTGTTAGTTTGTCGTACTGCTAGTACAGTGGCCGGCCTTCTCTCCATTATACTTTCATCGGGCTGCGGCCGTGCCTTTTCCTTTGGCCAGTTTGCCTCACTTCGTTTGAGGAATTCAGGCCCACTGAACCACATGCCTTCCGCGGAGAGGTCCGGAGGTTCGCCATCTCTGGTCCCGATATCGGCAGGGTTTTTCTGTGTCGGCACCCATCTCCAAGCCTCAGCGTCTGTTAATTCGTCGATCTCGCCGAGTCTGTTTGCGACGAACGCCGAGTAGGACCGGGGGGGTCGG
>JADDOH010006310.1:0-96052 GCA_016648135.1 Agrypnia vestita | reverse complement strand
CATCTCATAGGTAGTTCATCGATCCCTTTACTAAAAAAACCATTCGGACGGGAATCAAAAAATCTTTGAAGGCGGTTTGGACTGCCCCATCGGAGTTGAATTTTTTCCTTTGCAAGAAGTTATCCAAATTTCGAAAAAAATGGTAATCTGTTGGGACAAGGTCCGGAGAGTACGGTGGATGTCTTAGACATTCCAATCGAAGCTCCTCTAATTTGGTAGCCGTCTGTTGTGCAGTGTGTGGTCTAGCGTTATCATGAAGCAGCAGTGGCCTAGAGCGATTAACCAGCCTCGGTTGTTTAGCAGCTAGCTTTTCCATCATGGTTTTGCAGTTGCTGACAATAGACATCTGCCGTAATCGTCTGGCCAGATTTAAGAAAGCTGTAGTGAACGACACCCGCACTAGTCCACCAAACGCTCACAAGTAACTTTTTTGGAGTCAATTTTCGCTTGGGGCATGGTTTGGCTGGTTCGGCAGGGTTCAGCCATTGCGATGAGCGCTTCCGATTATCGTACAAGATCCACTTTTCATCACAGGTAATGATTCGATTAAAAATCCCTTCATTATTGTGCCGGTTGAGTAATGCAACGCAGCAGTCAACGCGCGTTTGTTGATTTGCTTCACTCAATTCGTGAGGTACCCACCTTTCAAGCTTTTTCACCTTACCCATTTGCTTCAAGTGGATTAAAACAGTTTTATCACTAACACCGCAGCCTGCAGCTAACTCGGATGTGGTTTGCGATGGATCCGCTTCCACAATAGCCTTCACTTCTTCATTATCAACTTTGGTCTCCGGCCGTCCACGGGGCTTGTTCTGCAGGTCGAAATTTCCAGAACGAAAACGTTGGAACCAACAACGCACTGTGTTTTCTTTTGCGGCACCGTCGCCATACACATCATTAATCCTTCGAGCCGTTTCTGCAGCACTGGCGCCACGGTGGAACTCTTACTCGTAAATAACGCGATATTTCAAGTTTTTCATTTTGTAAACTGAGTGACGCAAAGAAAAAAACAATTGAGGAAAAAACAAATGAATTATAATTTTCATAACACAAATACATGAGTAAATAGCTGTATAAATTTGGATTTGGAATTCCTAACCAAAGAGAAGATATTTGAGATCAAATTTGCCAGTACGGCAAAACGTCAATTTCATATGTAAGGACCTAATATATACGAGGAACGTAAATAATTTTTTTTGCACCGAGATTTAAATCTTTTAAAAATGTGTAATTCTGGCACGACACGGGCCGCGCGGCCAGGAGGTTAAAGGTTCATTATTATCATTATATGATTAGTGTGTAGTAAAATAAACGTTCAATTTTCTACCATATTGTCAAATTGCGTTCATTAGGATACGTTAAATTTACATAGTGTAAACGCAATCATATAAAATTTACATTATATTATTTACTAAACCATATGATGCACATAGAAACAATCTCGTCAGTGTCCTCAAAATACTTAAATTGAGGTAAATATATGAAGCGAAATATTTCTCCCTTTATATTAACTCGTGGCGTCTGCTTGCTTGCCGGCTTGCCGTCAATAAAAACTTTGGATCGATTTTTGACCCTTTTCCCGTGATCCAATCGAGGTGAAACTTGGCAAGTGGACTCGTGGCGACGATCAAGAAGATCTGTCAAATTTTCGTTAAAAAAAATAATTATAGTATAATTTCGGATTTTTAGAAATTTTATTGGTTTTTTCAAATTGGAATCATTAGAAAAGTTTGATTAGCAACGGCCGGCGGCCCGATAACGTCGCGGAACATTTTCTAAATTTGAATTACTCCGTCGGTATACATAATAGGTACTTCACTACGAATGTCGAAAATCTAAATTGACTGACAAATGTTTTTAGAATTTAATCTTCAAAGCATGAAGTGTCTTATCAAAGCTCAAAACATCTGACATTTTAGAAATATATTAAATTACTGTAAGTTTAGTGTTATGTTATATGTGTTTTATCTTGATATCATGTCTTTAATGTTGTTATATTCTTAAAAGAAAGGGGTTACTAAAAACTGGTTTTTATGGTTACTTTTTTTATATTCTTTTTTATTATATTTATATTTTTTTATATATTTTTTATATTTTTGTATGTTAATCTTCAAAGCATGAAGTGTCTTATCAAAGCTCAAAACATCTGACATTTTAGAAATATATTAAATTACTGTAAGTTTAGTGTTATGTTATATGTTTTTATCTTTTATATCATCGTCTTTAATTGTTGTTATATTTTACAAAGAAAGGGAGTATAATAAAAACTTGGTTTTTATGGGTTACTTTTTTTCATATTTCTTTTTTATTATATTTATATTTTTTTATATATTTTTTATATTTTAGTATTTAATCTTCAAAGCATGAAGTGTCTTATCAAAGCTCAAAATATCTGACATTTTAGAAATATATTAAATTACTGTAAGTTTAGTGTTATGTTATATGTTTATCTTTTATATCATCGTCTTTAATTGTTGTTATATTTTACAAAGAAAGGGAGTATAATAAAAACTTGGTTTTTATGGGTTACTTTTTTTCATATTTCTTTTTTATTATATTTATATTTTTTATATATATTTTTTATATTTTAGTATTTAATCTTCAAAGCATGAAGTGTCTTATCAAAGCTCAAAACATCTGACATTTTAGAAATATATTAAATTACTGTAAGTTTAGTGTTATGTTATATGTTTATCTTTTATATCATCGTCTTTAATTGTTGTTATATTTTACAAAGACTGGGAGTATAATAAAAACTTGGTTTTTATGGGTTACTTTTTTTTATATTTCAAAATTTGTCGGCAATATTATCGTCTTTCGCGTTTAAAAGATTGCTTGTGTAACAAATATGGCAGTGCAAATTAACAGATACGGTAAATTTTAAAAGACCCAATAAGGACGCTATAAATTAGAATTTCAAAATGGCGGGCATACTCTATTTCATATTCAAACCATTTACATCAAAATCGGCAGCGTCCAAATGTGGGTAAAACAAATGACAGTATCAACTATAAAAAATACATTTTTGAACGAACTGAGTAATATTTTTTATGAAAACTCGTTTTAAATATTACTTATAAAATTCAAAGTTCATGTATTATAATCGACAGTCTCTACGTATACCTACTGTCGAATTTGCAAAAATTCTATTTTCATTTTGGTACCTTAAACAATCAGACTTTCTCTATAATTTCGGATAATCTTAAAAAAAAGTTTAATTTTCCTTTAATATATGCTTTGATTGAAACGAAAATTGAATTTTTTTAACATCGTCCTAAAATATAGAGTAAATTGGATGATTTAAGATAGTAAAACGAAAAAGAAAATTTTGCAGATTCGACACACTACGTAGGGGTCGTCGATATACTCGTATAATATATATTTTTAGCTTTTAACAGAACAAGATGAATTTTAAAGGTCTTTTCACAATTATACCAACAATCAAAGATGATGGATGCCTCAAAATCTTTCTCGTTATCAATAAACAAATTGTGGTAACTGCTTGCAACCATTCTGCTTGTCTCACTACTCTCTAGCGAGATAGGTATCGTCATCATCAACAATGGCGTAAATAGCCCTATTCAACTATCTTCCACCGTCAGCTGTTCTTTTCCAGTTCATCAGTTTTGTCAACGGCGCATCCTGCATTACGCCGTCATCTACCGTCACTTGGATCTTTCAACACCGCTCCGAGCAATGGTTTCATACGCTTTCTTCGCTAGTATTGATTGACTACTATGACGTGACCACGGGCTGGTCAAGCAAAGCCTTGCTATCTTAGTATAATTTGGATTGAACATTATTGGGTTTGCCAAAATCTGTGTCTCATGATTGTGGCGTATGCATACCCCATTTTCATTCTTGGCTCCAAATAGGCATTTTTCTTCTTTAGAATAGGCGTTCTGTTATACTATCTTTGAATTGAATATTTAGGGGAGACCTGCATTTAGGCGCGTGCCCAAGCTAAATTAATGGTGCTATCGAACTATTACTTCAAGTCTGAACTGTTTACATAACATTGACACAGATCTCGTAGGAAACAGGTCGATGACCGAGGACACCCCTTTGTGCCAATCTACGTTAATTACGTTGTCACTTTTATTAGTAAAATACTATATAATCAATGGAGCCAGTTGTAAAGGCGTCATTATTATTTTCAATCTTGTACTATTCGCGTCACTGTAATTATTTAAAGCTTAAACATTGCCAACAGTTTATGATATTAATTTGGTGAACATTACAAATTGTTTTTCCTACTACCTGACGGGGAAACCTTCAATATCACGAGAAAGAAAATCCACATAGGAAACATCCTCAACGATGACGACATCCCATTGAGACATAACCCATCTCAGTATAAGTATCGTAGGAGACCAGTAATGAGTTGCATCTGTCGTACTGACAATCAGTTACAAAGTCTAGTTAGCAGGATGTATGATGTATGCAAGGAAAGTGACCTTATTATGAATGTAAAGAAGTCAAAAGTAATGGTATTCGAGAAGGAGGAAAGTAAGACAACGTGTGAAATACTAGTAGGCAATGAATGTTTGGAACAAGTAGACGAGTTTGTGTACTTGGGAAATATGTTCGATAGAAGAGGGAATGTTGAGAAAGATATAGAGAGGAGAGTGACTGCCGGGAATAGGGTGAACGGTGCTTTGAATGCAATAATTTCTAATAGAAATATGTCTACCGAGGCAAAACTGGCGGTACATAATGGAGTTCTGGTACCGACACTAATGTATGGAAGTGAAGCCTGGAGCTGGCAGAAGAGGAACGAAAGTAGATTGAATGCAGTGGAGATGAGGTCCCTTAGACGTATGTGTGGTAAATCCATGTATGATAGAGTAAAGAATGAAGATATTAGGAATGAATGTAAAGCTGATCGTAGCATAATACAGAGAATAAAAATAGGGTCGCTCAGGTGGTTTGGGCATGTTGAGCGAATGAATGAGGAAAGAATGGTAAGAAAGATATATGATGCAAGTGTTGACGGCGCCAGAAAAAGAGGGCGACCACGGAAGACGTGGCATGACCAGATTAACCAGATACTGGAAGATGGTCCTGTTGGAAGTCTGAACAACCGTCGAGCTTGCATGCGAAGATGTATGAATGTAGACGAAGCGAAAGTTGTATGTCAGGACAGAAGAGTATGGCGCTCTATCCTCTCTACCTACCCCCTCGGGGAAACGGCGTGATGGTAAGTAAGTAAGTAAGTACTGACAATCCAGCAGACAAATCCATAAGCAGGAACTGACATCAGGAATGTTTTTTAGATCTGAATATGATCTGAGTTTTTCGGGTCAACAAGGTAGATGGTTTGTTGATGGTGACGATTGAGCAAAGTCCAATGATTTTTTTAGAGGTGCTGGCCCAGATTTAAATGTCACCCTGAATCATCGAATCTGTCGTTTTCGAAGCTATATGTGTTTTGTTTCACTAAAGTTCACTTTTAGACCAGCTTTGTAAGCTCAGTACGCCCACTTCAGAAAAGTATCCCTCTTGGCGGCTTCTGATCTTCCAATGACATCCAGCCATCTGCGTATGCCATAATTTGGCATGACTTGTGGAAAGCGTTACTGCGTGTTTTTATGAGTAATTTTGTGTTAATGACTAAGACTATTATATCGTACAGAAGTTTAAAAAATGCAGCAAACAATAATACGTATCATATACAAGGTTCTTAATTTTCGCTAATGCAAAAGAAGTCGTTAGATCTCGCTTAAATCATGATTACCATGTGATGATTATTAAGAGGGTTCTTCATTTACACTCAGTATAGCCATGATTACAGTATTAAAGAATTAAAGAATAAGTGAATTTACAGAAAGAAAATATTTTGAAAGGATTCTAAAAAACGATCCAGTTTTAATATACACATTGAGATTAATAATATTTTCAATAAAATAAACGTATAAAATTCTGCAATCCGCTATTTTAACTGAAACACCGGTCAGAGCGAATGACGTCACGCCTCAGTACCCATCACCGTGTCTTTGAACCGTTGCCATAGACACAATGCAATGTTTACTGAGGCTTGACGTAATGTACACGAAATGACAGCTGTGGGCGTTTTTGCGCGAAATTAATAATATGTAGATGGAAATGCAATTATTTGCAAAAAAAACTTAGTTTATTACGGAAATAATGTTATTTACGGTAATAGTAGGCGTGTACTTACAATATAGAATATTATTTCAAAATCTGTCATCATGCCTATTATCTATTGATGTATGTACCTACTATTTCGTGTCGGTCTATGCAGACGCACATTCCTGTCTATTCAAGTTGGCGACTCCTCGAGCGACTGAACGCGTCAACATAACCATCTCAAGAGTTATTGGTTATCCATAATAAAAACAGGTTTTGTGTATTACGTATTGTGGTAAAAATTTAGGTTTTTAATACAAGCATCACTTCAAAAAGTGGTCAAATGACAGGGAAGGCAGTGGCATGCAGTAGGCTTTTAAGCTTAGCTTGTGCTGTTACCGATAGTATATATTATTATATATATTACCGATATATATACCGATAGATAAAATATATACATACAGAGTGACTCGTAGCTAGTGGCAAAAACTTCGCGGAGTCTCCTCCATTTAATTTTGAATACAAAATAATCTTTACACTTTGATTAAATGTAAACATTGTTTTAATTAGAGGCTTTGCAAAACAATGGAGTCTTTGTTTCTCCCCAAAAATTTATTTTCAACTTAATCCTTAACTCGTGCAACGCCGGGTACGACCAACTAGTAATTAATAAAAATGAACTTTGTTTTCACCACATATATATTGAAAAATATCAACATGTTTCAGAGCCCAAAATTGGAAATCAGAAAAAATGTTAATAGTAAATTGAGTATTATAAATAACCAGGTTCTTTTTTACAAATAGTAACTTTTAAATTTGTTTCATGTTAGTAAGTACTTAATTATTATTCATTTCCCATATATATTTTTTTATATTTTGATTGTCTTTACTACGATTTTTGATTTTTAATTTGTTAGTAGGTACACCTATATTGTATCCTGGCGAAGAAGTTCATTTTTATTGCTTATAATATTAACAATGTGACCACAAAATCATTTTGCTCTTTTTGAAGAAGCATTTTATTTCAATTTATTTCGTAGAAAATCTTATTTCAAAGTACTGACTGCACGCCGTTGGTATATACACACATGCATTATATTAATGCATAGCTCATAAATATATTCAATAAAACATTAAAATTAAAAAGAGTTGAAATTAATGACTTTCATTTGATTTGTTTAGAAACATATTTTCTTTACGCCAGGTTTTCACATTTTTATACGTTTTTTTTTCAATAAATGGAGAATTAGGTGCATTCAAAGAATATTAAGTTCAATTCCGACGCAATACGTGTTGAAATCGTGTTGTACAATGAAGGGGACCCACCACATACCCTGAGCCGTTCTATGCGCAAAAGCGTCCATATCGGCCCAGCACTTTCGCCGCCTGGTTGGCATTATTTTATGCTAAAGCGACCTCCTCGCTCGGCCTTCATCAATACAACACGCAGAGATGAAAACCGAGCTAGTCGGTCGCACAAAACCTTCATTGTCCCGCGCATATTAATCTTTATTTCAAAAATAACAATACAATATAATGCCAATAATAAAATTTAAATAAAATACATCACCCAAATAAGGCGCAGGACGTAAAAAACACAACCCCTCCGTGGAGGGAAAAAGACATAAAGAAAAAATAATAAAAACATAAAAGATTCGTGACCAAAGAAATCATCACCGAAAAGTCGTGTTGTACAGTAAACAAAAAGGGCAACCTCAATGTACTTAAAGAAACAACGTTTAAAGCAGCCTTCAGAACGGCAACAGTGGACATGAAACCATGGCCAAGGAAGTTCCCAGCCCAACCAGGCCAATGATGACATTCGTATTCGGGCAAATTAAATTACAGTACTCGTATTCATAGATACGAGAAAAATAAAGATATATCACGCGAAGGTTTGTAAATAATATAATCCATTATAAAATAACATAATCCGAGAAACTTTGGACGCGTGTCAGACCTTACCAACTCCAGTAATAATATAATAATGATATTAATAAAATATGGCTTCTCTTTTCGACGGAAATAGATAGCTACATGGTGCACGGTCATGCCGCCGACCATGTAACCGCGACAAATTTGATTTGTCTGGATCCGATAAGGGTTTCATGCATTCATAGTGTGAAGTTGCATGTTTTCAATGTATTCTATTTATTTGCGGTACTTTCTAAGATATTCTAATGGCGGCTGTACAGACTCGAGAGCTCACCACTGTACACCTCGTTTCATCATTTGAAGTGTGGATACTCGCCAAGATGGACATGGAGGCTACTGCTACTAAATTTACATAATTTAAGCATAAACTATGGGGTACAACGGGAGTGTGGCGCGGCTATAAAAAGGTAGAGCGCCAACTCTCGCGCTCTCTTATTCTAAACAGCGTGCAGTTCGCACATGGATTAAGTAAGGTCGGTCGACACAAGTTATCAAGAATATGTACTGGAGAAAACCGCAAACACTCGTCTTTTATTTAGTGTCCGTATCTCGAGTTTGGGATGTACTACATATTAGTTATTATATTTTTTTTGTACATATGCCTAGCAAAAAAAAAAATTTACCGTGGAGAAGACGAAGATGGTGGATGGTTACCATGCATTTATTATGATTTTGCTATTATTGAAGAAGGAGCGCGTGTATACACGCGCGACTCTCCCCTGCCTCGCGAAACCAGGTAAGGCCCTTTGATTCGCGCGACCGAGCGAGACGTGACGAGAGCATCATCTACACACTCCTTATCGGCCCGTTTCGGGTTACCCTCAGCAAGCGTAAAGATATGCATCTATAAGGCGTACAAAAATGCGAGAGATGGGAAGAGAACCGATCTATCGCTATTCGGTCGGCTCAATATTCCCTTCATACAGAAAACACAGACAAGCCATTATCTGTAATTGTAAACAAAACATTTATCAAAACAATAAAAAATCATCTACATGAAAAATAACATTTATTCTCCGTGAATGTGTCGATTTACAATTAAAATTATCTAATACCTATTCCAAAGATCAAACGATAAACACTGAACTTTAATACATATCAGCGATCATCAATCAGTCTTAATGGATCCGCACTTCTTACGACAACAGAACGTCAACAAATCCTTATCGCTTGAAAAAAAGATAAGCACATTATACATCACGCACCCACGCATTCGACTGGTTAAAGAAAACAAAGGTAACAAACCTTTGTTAAAGGAATGTCGAGAGATTTGTGCCCTCTTTCCGTAGAAAGGAGTCAAATTACGTAATTCACCAACATATCGCTGCCGTTGTTTAGGTTTGTTTGCACGATACGTTATTAAGCATAATAATAGAAGAAGAGGAAGCTCGAGGAAATATTGCAGTGGAGCAGACCCAGAAGCTGCCGAGAAGTAAAATGCCTGGCATTTGACAGGGACCGATGGTGAGAGCTACGGCAACAAGAGAATGTCCCCCAAAGAATAGGAGAAGAACACTTTCTGCCAATTTTAAATGATTTATTTTAAATTATAACAAAAACGGTTGAACTTTGTTTTTACTACTTGGAGCAGAACTAGACCCGAAATCTCCCAAGTTCACAAAAAAATCCTCGGGGCCTAGATGGGCAATTATTAAAAATATTGATGTTATGAGAAAAATGTACGCCGATTTTTCATAATTCCTCAAATGGAAACTATTCAAAGAAGACAATGCTTCCTTTTTGAGCGAGAATGAAAATACGGAATATTTTTTCCTCATATTAAAGTTTGATATGGCAACATTTAGTGAGGATAACTTAAATTAATCAGTCCGACCTCCACCTCCGCGGGTAAAGGCAACACCACCTAGACACAGTAAAGGTCGTCCTCCTGATGACATTGGATAAGTATCCAACGAAACGTCGAGATTCGCTTCTCGGTAATACATATGGTGCGTATAAAATTTCCGAAATTACAGTTAAATGTGTAAGTAAATTGAAGGATTATAACTGATTATTTCGTTAAATTTAAGAAGAAATGAGTCATTTTTATATTTGAGGAGTTCTCGACTTTGATGGGCACTCTGTTCTTGGCACTGTCGATAACGCAAATGACATTGCAAATATCACGAATAATTTGGTGGCATTCTACGTCAATGTCTCCCTTTAATTATTTAATTGTTGTTACAAACCGTACATCTAACAAAAAAAGTAGCGCGAGGTCTGGAGAAAGCGGGGGGAATTCAAGTTACCTCTTCGCCCAATAAAACTGCTCAACATATTTTCTTAAAAATTGACCACGACGATGGCACTGAACAGGTGCTGAAATTATCGAAAAAAACATTTTCAATGGGTTCGTTTCAACATGTAATGGACGCTCCATTTTGGAATTCCTGTCACAAATGTACACATTTTTAGCACAGTTGTTCTGTAATACGACTTTAATAATATTATATATTTTAAGAATAATAAATAATCATTGATTTTCGGTTAGTGATGAATATACAAAATGGAAAGAGAACGTGAAAATTGTGTTTGTAAATTTAATGCATTTGGATTGGATGTCCATTTTTAACGCTATGTAGCAAGCGTTGGTTTATATAAATAGTCCATTAGTCACTGCACATTTAGTGGGAGCCATATAACCGATATCAAAATGTCTATGATGAAAATTATTTATACGAAGTACAGAATGAATATGAAATAAAATAAACCGATCGTAGCTTCGTCGATGCAAATGAACTTTGCACCGCTACTCGAACAGCTGACTTTTACAGTGACATCACTTTTCAACGTAATCAATTATCGCGGAAATTCTCAGATTTTCTAGGTCATTTAGATTAACCCAGAGGGTATAGTATACCGGATTAATTAACCAAAATGGCGGTATAATCAACTTACAGAACATTTTTTGCCGTCGTTATGCGATTATGCTTCGCTGTCCGTTGGTACATCCCAGACAGCGGCCAGTGCGTTGAACGCCCGGAAAAGATAAGGTCCGCGATCCTGTATGGACGTCGCGTCGGGAGAAACATGTTCTGCATTGCCGCGCATTGCGCGATAAAACTAATAAACGCGCGACAATGGCCTCAGGCCCGGGCGATTGTGGATTGTGGATCGTATTCGCGGCGTGTCACGCCACAAGTCAAGTGTTATAATGTCGATATAATTTTCCACACACACCGCCGCCGAGTGATTCCCGGCTCCCCGATACGAGTAGTTTACGGCCCAGTACCGCGGAGCCAGCCGCGTTCCTTTGTGACGGGTAAAACTGAACCCAGCGCGAGCGCAGAGAACAGACACTGACTCAGAATGCTCGGTAAACACATTAATGTATGAGAAATGTTAATACATAATGGATGGCGATATAATTCGAGTAAAGAGAAACCTTAACAAAGAAGTAGGCGATCTACATTCAGAATTTGCGAAAAAAAAACTGTAAACTTTTTTCGAATACGACTAAATAAAATAATAACATTGGCGTCACTCGCTATCAGTACCACACACAAGAGCAAAAATTAAATAGCGAGAAATTAAAACCAGTGGTAAAAATGTAAACAATGTTTATCGAGATTTTTTCAAAGATAATATATAGGTAATATAATATAAAATTTGTAATATTCACCTTACAATTCAGTGTCGCGATTCTAGCGGCAGCGCGGGTTATCCAATTGTTGTCGTTTGATTCACGGTCACTGATAACTAACTACTGGTGCGTTGCCAACTGGCCGCGTGCGCGCTCCTAGCTGGTCACAAACAAACTGATCACAAACACAAACTGATTCGCCGACGATTCCAATCCAAAAGAAATTACCAACCTTACACCGAGCGCGAAGAGTCGAAAGGTGAAGTGATTAAACTTCGCTACAAGGAGTCATTTTAATCGACAGGTGCGACGAGGCAGGTGGCGCACGTTGGCGACTTTGTGTACGGAGGCTTTATTTTACCTGGTACCGGGGCTTGTCGCTGTTCGGCGCGGAGCGGGTTCATCACGCCACACGAAAATGAGCCGGTGGTTCGGAAAAATAATAAGTCCGCATGGGCCGGCTGACCTTTCACTCTACGCTCCACGTACCGGCTCCACGACACTCCACGTAGAGGAGCCCTGTTCACTATCCATAGCAGTGACATTTTCGCAACAATTCAAATTCGGGACACAGACCACGTTTCTCGTATATGACTCTTTGTAACGGCTCATTTTAAATCAAAAAAAATGAGTCGTTTCAAAGACCATTCGGGGACGGCTGTATCAACGTGGTTTATAGTAGTGATGCAACGAATGCTACTTTCACGAATACAAATATCAAGCCTACTATTCGGCGAATACGAATACGAATATTTCAACAAGGTAATAAATAATATACTACTGCTCTTTTTTCACTAAGAGATTTAATAATTATAATTTACCACCGGAAATTTTTTGTTCAAAAAGCACAACATTTCTTTTATCCGTTTATACATTCCCAGCGGTCGAAAAGAGATATCACTTTTTTCACACTTACGAGGGGTCATGTTATTAGATTTAATTTGAAATTATTTTACAAGACTTAACACTTTCACACACAACGGAAATAAAATGGAACGAGCAATACATATTACAAAACAAAAATTACATGAAATGAGCACCTAACCTTATTAATAACCCAACGAAATTAGATGAAAGAACTCATGTTATGCTGTGAAACAAGTAACAATTGACAACTTGAGAACTCAACAAATCCATTCATTCAATGTTAGGGGAATCCCCGATAATAGACTGCGTAGATGTTTTCGTATACACGGTGCACAGCCAAACCGTAATTTGCGTTGCGTTCAGTTATAAATAGTTTGTTTTTAATATTCGTAATGATGATGATATTCGGCGAATACGAATATTCGTTAAATATCTACTATTTGACAAATACGAATATTCATATTCGTATTCGTTGCATCACTAGTTTATAGGTAATAAATAAACTTTCATTTAAAGCATACATTTTTGCGTTTTTCATTAATTAAACAACCCATAGAAATCTCTGCTTTAAACGAACTATGTATTACCATAAACCAAGTTGATACAATTGACCCTTAGGACCGATTGTATGGACTTGACTAATCATCAATGACTTATGATTAACGTGACTATTTTCAGCTCGCAAAATCATTTCCATTATCAGATATGTAGGTACCTTTCAAATTTTTATTTAACTAGAAAAAAGATGAGACGCCAAATTGTTCATTCCATATTTTTCGATTTTTTTAATAAGAAAGAAGATTTCGAAATAGTCTTTTTAAAGAACACACGGTTTTTAAATAGGATGGCAAAACTAGCTACATTTTAATTGTCGGTGTTTATAGTGCCATAAAATATTTAGGAAGTTGATAAGAAATGAGGCTAAGAAAAACAAACATATCAAAGTACAGTGGTGACGTCAGCGCACGTCTCGCGGGCTACCTGCGGGGACCGTGGGGGACGGATGATAAGGACTATCGAAATGTGGCCTTGCACTGAACATCCTCTTTATATTGGAATTTGATACAATTATATTAATAACAGTTATATTAACCGAAATATAACCTTTACCTCCTGGCCCTCCACGTACAGTACCCGATCATCGTATATCCTTAAATTATTCGGTTTAACACACACATTACAAAATTAATTATTAAACCCAGAAAATAATTTGGACCCAAATTACTTAATTGCATGCTTGACGAATTAAAACAATCCGGGCTAACCACAATTTACAACTCTAACAAAAAATACAAAATAAAACAGTGGATCACAAACAAGGGGAGAGATAAAATAGGCACACTTACACAAACACACTAACACAATATAACCTCATATATGTATATGATATATTTTCTATTATGTAACTTTAAACACTTTATTATCTATTTACTATGTTTTGATTCTACACAATATTGTAAACTATGCCTGTCTCAACACAGATATTTCTAGTGAGACAGGCACAGTCCAAACAAAATTTGATACTTAAAATTAAATAGAAATAAATAAATAATAAATAAAAATAATAATATTTATTCAAATTTAAGTGAATAGGAGGTAGGGTTGGACGTGGGTCATTATTCTGGAAGTTGGAGTTGGAATTACACTCCAACACTTGAGTTGGAGTGTAATTCCAACACTTAAGTTGAAGTGTAATTCCAACTCCACAACCTACACAACTAGAAATAGAATAAGTAAACTTGAATTTCCATCAATAACAGTTCTCTATCAACGGATAAAATATCTAAAATACACATTGAATACAATACCCACGTACCGAATTGTATTTTGCTTGTATAAAAATAGCGCCTGGAGCATTATGCAATTTTCATAACATAATTTTCAATAACTTGAAGTCGTCACTTATAAGAATTGCTATTGATTAAAAACTATTTGGAAAACCGCCATCTTAACTTTTGATAGGCGAGTCGTGACTTCACGGTGTGAAAAATATTCGTTGCACGATGCGCACGCATTTTGTTACATCCTAAAATTTTCTAAAATACGAGGCAGCTAAATATAATAATAAACTACTGTATCAAACCAAACGTTTACGACACCAGAATTGTGCGAAAACAAACCGCAGCCCGGCTGTACTCATTATTTAATGTCGCCACGTAACTATAAACATTTAATGATTTAACAAATAAAATAGACCAGAAAATTTACGAATACAAAATGGCCTCTCTCTGCCATTATTTCCACCCGACGCAGCATTCCTTCGTCGTTGTTGACGTGCCCGCTATTTCGGACTATGTATATAAATTTCAAAAATAAAATTAGTCGCAAAAGTGACATGAATATTGAAACCAGTACGCTTACACAACAACCGAAGGTCTTTCAATTGTTAAGACCTTCGGTTGCAGAGAACGAGAGTTCGATTCCCACCGACAATTCGAGTCATCCTATTCCGATTTTCACAATATGTATGTAAGATATGTTAGATATGTAGGTAAGTAGGAATATTGACATATTTTTACTACTCATTTTTTACAAATTTAGACCAATTAAAATAGATTTCTACTACGTATTGATTGGTCTTCGAAATGATAAAAACTCCATTAATCTCGATTTGATGCAAGATTACAAAACTAAACCGTTTAGTATTTCAATGAGAATTAGGTATGGCTTAAGCACGCTCATTGCATCAATTGTTGTTGTAATCATTATGAGTAAGGTGAAATTAATTCTATAATATTTGGTTCTTGCAAAAGTTTGGACGTTCTGACTGACTGTTTTCAAACTATTCCAAGCTTTCTTTATACTTTATAATGTTCAGTTTTGGCTTAGCCAGCGGACAAAAAATAGAAAGCCTTTGTGAGTTTTTAATATGTCTATATATATATAATAATATTTAACTGAAGTAAATAAATAGATGTATCGTAAAAAATATACGCGAAGTAATAAAAGAATATAAAGTAACAAATAAATTGTAGTAAGTAATGAATTTAAATATTGTTTATGTTATATTATGAAGTTTAAATGGAAGTTTTTTTATATATATATATATATATATTTTCAATTTACTTTTGTACGCATTTTGATTTGTAATAATTTTGTATATGGAAGGTAGTTGATTAAAATATTTAATTCCTACAAAAGAATAGTGGTGTTGCGCTGCACTAGTATTACATTTAGGGTCGTTAACATTTAACAATGATTTTGTATTTCTAATATTTTGTGTGCCGAATTTTATTAAAATATTTAAATGATAGCGTTTTTTTTTTAATTTTCCTTACCTTTTACTAACACACTTTTTTGTACATGTATTATTACCTGTTATCTGCCAAAATCCCCCGAACTCCAAATATCATAATATCTAAACCTTCTTACCTTCTATAGTGTATATCAACAGAAAATATTTCAGGTTTGATACTATCGATGGCTCAGTTCCATACAAATACAACTAGAATTTCGTAGTTTTGAGATATGGCTGACCAAAGTTTTGGCTCATCTAAACTGACTTGTAAAAATGTGACAAATAATTATTTTTATCATCTTTTTAGTGAAGTGTGTACATAATAGTCTCTAATTTAGTAGTAAATGTCTGTATGTAAATTTTTGCCACATTTTAATTAGTTAAGAGCAATATATCGCTTTGTGGAACTGATAGCTACTAGTAGCTGCATTGAAAATAATTATACATATCGCTCTGTGGAACTGGCAGCTACTACAAGCTATATTGAAAATAATTCCACATAACGCACTATATGGAATTGAACATATCAGGCTGATATCATACTATGAATAACGGTGAATAAGGTTTTATAACAAACAAAAAAAAATTATAACAAATTAAACTTCTTTAAATTTTTTTGGGCAAATGATATCTTATGAAAAATTGATCATGATTTTTTTTTAAATTTTAACATACAAATGTCTGGAGATAAAACCTCTTCGCCTGCAGTATTTTGATTAAAATTTCTAGATATAGTACTTTGAAGATGTTTACGGTCTATGAAATCTGCTGTATCCATTTCTTGATATTTGTATAGCTTGCCAGTTTTCTTGGCCAGCCATATTATAGGAAATAATTACCAAGGCATGTATATTGGTCCGCCTTTTAGATATCTCTTTTTCTCTCGTTCTATTAATGCGTGCATGGCATCACCTTCATTTTGTGTATGCCCCACGACCAAAAATTTGTGGTAAATTTCTTCTACGCCCTCTATTGAGTTGATTGCATGTATTAATAAGGAAGTAACAAATTTATTTTTTTGTCGCCCTTCACAATTATCCTAATAACTTTTTTTTATGGATTGTTCTTCAAAAAATATAGCAAGCAGCTACCAACTTCATTCGATCCCTTTTTACCTAAGCCCTCATGCCATGCATAATAGTGATCTTGCTTCTTCGTTATGACGTATACTGAAAAATTAATAGTATTTAAACGGCGTTTATAATAAAAACTAGATGTGTCTTCTGAATGTCAGCACAGCTTGCAGATCGAAACAAGCTACTTTGAATAAATTTGAAGCAATATCTTTTCTTTTTCTTTTCTACTTAAGTCTTTTTCTGTGATGTGCTTGTGAAATTGCTTCTGTTGTTCACTCTTTTCTTCCGGTCTTAATTTTTTGAAAATTTCAAAATCCAATATTAAATTCCGTGTTAAAAATAGATTTATATAAGTGTTCCTTTGCTATCATCACATCTTGGTATATAGCCTGATATAACCGCGTTAATTTGTGCCGCTCCGAAATCGTTTTATTCTAGGAATTCCGTCCTTAAGTCGACCTTTTTTTTGGACCAGCAAAACAGATGCGAGCGAACAACGCATTCCTGTTTGCCGCTTTAAAAATTATATTGTTGCCCTAGAGTAAGATTATTATTTTAGAATAAGATAATGTTATGTTAGGATAAGATTTGTTATAGTGTAAATATTATTTCGTAACTAGTATTAGATATAATAACGCAAGCAGTAATTTACGAACATTGGCCACGGGAATAATGATTTTCGCGCCGAATATTTTTCCGCGCGAAAGTTGCAGACCCCCGCGCGGGTTGTGAGTATGGAGAAGGGGATGCGCGGGTAGAGGCTCCTTGGGCAGGGAGAAGAGAGATCGGCGCGGCAAGCCCGAGATCACACTTCGAGTTCGCCCCGACCGCCATCCTGGCGAGGGCGAGTCCCAGCCTCGGAACGCCACCCGCAGAGAAGAAGACGCGGCGACGAGGATGGCCGCCTTGCCTCGGATGGCGGCCGGTCCTCCACGAGGAGTTCCAGGAGGGAAGCCAGACCCTCCCGATGACGCGGATCCAGCGACGGCGCGGATGGACTCGCCACGCGCGGCGTCCAGATGCGGAGCGCCAGCCGCGGCCAGACGTCCCCAGGTGCCCCCGCGGATCCTGCGACCGGATGCGCCAGCGCGAGCGGCTTGGAAAGGCCCCTCCGCGCTTGGTTCGTGACCTACGCGGCGTGGTAGAAGAAGCCACCCGCGGCAACCGCGACTGCGGCTATGGGGGCCGCGAATAATGAACGATATGTTTTTTTTGTAGTGATAAGTGACAAAGACACGATAAAGTTATGTAAATTCGGACTGCTTGCGTTTAGGCTAGGATTAGTTTTAGGTTAGTGATATATTTTTTTTAGTTGATAAGTCTAAAGATAAGAATTGTGCTTAATTAAATAAATTGTGTAAATATTCAAATATTGATGGTTGGTGTTGTTTTAAATTTCCCGCTCCCCTCCCTTGGCAAGTGCATTTTAATTTTGATATAGAAAGAACGCAAAGCGCCTCGCGGCTATCAATCGTGATTGATTGATACGCGTTCATATCAAGCCTGTACATTGTAGCAATATTGAGGCTTCCATTGACGTACATTTTCTCACTCGGAGCTCTGCAATAATGGGACGGAATCACTGGAAATAATTTGATATGATTACGGATTTTCTCCTTTACTTCATCATCAATTATTACTCCACCCTTTCCATGCTTTCCCTTTAAATCCAAAATCAACACTTCATTCTCATTTTCTTGAGTGCAGTTTGAATCGCTGTATTACTTATATTAAAAATGTTTGTATAAAAAGTTTTATACACTCTTATTCTGGCCCGATTTATTCGGCAAATGAGATACGGATTTATTCATTGTATCGACCAAAAAGTAACAAATAAGTAACGTTTTATCTTGAAATCTTAATAAGATAATAATGCACTATTAAAAACCAAACCTCTGATACATTAAAATACCTTTTAAGTCGATAATCATCAAACCGATTTGAGCGAGAAACTGGAAGCTATCAACTGGCGTGAGTTGTTGGTCTATGGAGCACCATAATTCACTAAAATATATTTCCATACAGCGATATCTCGAATCGTATTTTTATGGAACTGAGAGATTGTTTAATTTATTTAATTCCATATGAAAACATCTGTCTATAAATAGAAAACCAATATTTTTTTCGAATCATACTTTTGTGTAACTGAAAAATAACGATTTTTGAATATAATGTAACGTAACTCAAAACTTCAATTTTTTGACTTATCGTTGTATGGAACTGAGCCATCGCTATAACGTAGTTCTGGAGATTGCTAGCTCCCACTCTATTAGGGGTCCTGAAGCATAAGCTTCATAAAATCCGCCGTATTACCTTGAGTATAATTTTATATTCACAGTTGTATCACATTCACATGAATACGATTCAAAAACAGTTTCTGTTTTGGCAGAGAGCTTTGAATGATGATACAAATATGTTTGTCTCGTGCTTCGAAACAAACAACTTTCCGCGCAATATTCCAGCGACGCAGCGTGACCACTCGTACCCGTTTTGCACCTACGCGGATATATATTTTAAATCTCCCATACACAACGTTCAGCGTGGCTAATATACATGCATATATGTAATAGTTATATTATTATGGCCGGTAGCTTATCGCGACAAATGAATATGGACAGTGTAAACAAATGGAACGTCACGATGCGTCGGCAGCCGCTCTTACCATTGCCAATAATTCAAGTCAATGAACAACGAGCCAGGAAAACAAGACACCTCATATTACAGCGGCGGCCTTGGACCCGACTGGCGATAATAAACAAGTTGTTATTGTATATAGTTTGCAAGTTAATCGGACTGTCTAACACGCCATTCTAGATATAGTCTGATTTGAAGGAGTGCGTTTTCAAATTAAACTAGCCGAAAAGGTCATTAGATGATTTCGTAAAATGATACACCAACCAAAAAGGTTGAGAGTCAATGAAGGTAAAACTCGTTATTTTATGTAGATCACGTAAAGTTGGGCGTTCAATGTTACACCGTGAGTTTTGACTTCAGACTATAAAAGAAAAATCAATTGACAAAAATCTAATGAAAACAAATCATTTAGAAAGATGCTCAAAAATCTATCAATTTAATCGGAAATTTGAGCATTATTTTACTAGTATAGCGTGTTACGCAAAAAAATGTAAAATGTGTGGATCAAAATCAGACAGTTTACAGGTAAGTCGGTGTAATTGCTACCGACAGTAGAAATCTCCGTATTGCAGTCCCTGTGGTGACTTTATTTTTTCGACAGCTAATTTTTTTTGTGCGTGCAATTTCTAAATGATTTACATGTTAACAAATAAAATGTGATGAAAATTTTTAAATTACAAATTTATTTCAATGAGTTAAACAAGATGTTGCAGGATCGCTCAATAACAAATGCGTATTTCAAAATGCGTATTTTCTAATATGGTGTAGGGGTGGGGCTGGTACCGCATGAAATCAGGAAATCAGGAACGAAGATAGACTGTCCATCATGTCCAGTATATGAGTACTGTCTAGAAAAACTGCTTATGCTCGGCAACATTGAAGAAAAGAGAGCGAGAAAGAGCGACATCGGGTGGAAACGGTGGTTAATTTTTTTCTACTAAGTTTTCAACATCTGGGAGTAATATAGTAAACATATTCACACGATATTCTAAAAACGAGGAGAACTGTATATTATAAAGAGTTTTCCGAATACTCTAGACGTTTTATAATAATTAGGAAGCAACTAGGATCTGATGGAATGCACGGGATATGCAAAAATATTCTAAAGAAAACATTTCTTACAAATTGTGTTGTAGCCACGCGCGAAGGAACAGTTTTGTTATGACAGCTGCGAAGACCACAGAAAGCAAACCCGTACCAGAGGCATGTGGAATATTATTATGTTAGTGCTAGCTGAAATTTGTGTCTAGTGACTTTGTGTGTTAAAAGATTGGGATTAATGGAAAGGATTCATTTAGATCTCACAGATGCAAATCCACGACAATATTAATCATCTCCATAAAAGGATATTATTATGTATCTAGGTTTCAGACAATTGGTTAGGGCTCTTTCATGTACCCACAATAAATATAAAAAACTTTTAAAAATAAGAATCATGTCCTAATATATTTTTAAAATTAACAGACAAAATAGTAATCCACTGGTTTGATCTAAGAACAAAATGTTTCTTAATTCAAAACGGGGCACGCTGAGTTAAACTTAAAGGGCCTATGGCGCCCACCAGAGGCCGCCCCCGCTGAGTACCGTTATAAATAAATAAATTTGAATTTAATTTACAATGGTCAATCATACAATGTTGAAAAACATGTGTACCTATCAAAAAACCTAATAAAAACATGAACGGCCTGAA
This sequence comes from Agrypnia vestita, assembly GCA_016648135.1. Lineage (NCBI taxonomy): Eukaryota > Metazoa > Arthropoda > Insecta > Trichoptera > Phryganeidae > Agrypnia > Agrypnia vestita. The sequence continues at coordinate 74,939 of JADDOH010006310.1, read as the reverse complement.
ACAACGAAACGATTTTATTATTTTGTGGCGTGTTGTTTGTGACGCGCGGCCGAGCCTCCGGCGGGCGGTAAACGGAAAACGTCATCAAGAGTCGCGCTATCCTCGCGCGGCGCCCGGCAGCCTATAGCGCGCCTGCGTTCGTCCCCTCCTCGCCCGCCGATCGTACGACGCGCAGGTGCGGAAGTGAGGAAAATGGAACCTGACGGGCGGGAGATCTTCGTCCATCACAACGGCTTTTGGTGAAATTAATATCTCATCACTGGCAATAAAAATTTACCCTCCGAAAAAACACTCGACCAATGTGCGAGACAAATGATTGTGAAATTTGCGACAAACTCGCGAGACAAATGATTGTGAAATCGGTCATCGGGGTTTCAAATTCTCCGGGTGTCGCTTATTTTCTAGGTCGATTGACGATGATCCCGAAAATTTTGCAAATCGGAGCTAGTCCGTCAGATTTTCTGAATTACGGACAACGATGTCGCCAGTAATTTTTTGATCACTATGCGCGCAAATCATTTGCTTATGATTTGTACGCCGGGTGAGAAATTAAGAGAACGATTACCTTGCTAGTGTAAGGTTAAATAAATGAGTTTATATTTGGTACTAGCTGTTCGTACCCGGCGTTGCACGGGTTAAGGATTAGGTAAGTTGAAAATAATTTTGTGGGGGGGAAACAAAAATTTGATTCTAACGGTATAGATTTGCATAGAAAATATATCAGGGGGAGGAGAAAAGGTAAAAGCGGAGGGAGGAAACATAACCTATGTTACCTGCCGAGTCCTAAAAGAATAAGTTTCCAAATTTTGAGTCCGATCAGTCGAACGGTATAGATTTGCATCGAAAATATGTCAGGGGGAGGGGAAGGGGTGCGAGAATAGGAGGGAAATATCGCCTATGTTACCCGCCGAGTACGAAAGAAATAGTTTCCAAATTTTGAGTCCGATCGATCGAACGGTACAGATTTGCATCGAAAATATGTCAGGGGAGGGGAAGAGGTATTAGAATAGGGGGGAAATATCGCCTATGTTACCCGCTGAGACCTAAAGAATAAGTTTCCAAATTTTGTGTCCGATCGTTTAAACGGTACAGATTTGCATCGAAAATATATCAGGGGGAGGGGAAGGGGTATGAGAATAGGGGGAAATGTTGCCTATGTTACCCGCCGGGTCCCAAAGAATAAGTATGCAAAATTTGAATCGAATCGGACAAACGGTGTGGATTTGTATAGAGAACAGACAGACAGGCAGACAGACATTGAGTTTTATAGGTATAGATATAAATGTTTTTTTTAGAGGTATAGAACATTAAAATGAGATAACGCATAAAAATCGTGGTAACGGCCATGGTATTGGCATTATTAGAAAGATATTTTATTACATTGGTATTTAAATATATAGTTTTTTTAGAGACTTGATTTTCGAATTGGCTACACTTCTTCACAATCAATTTGACAGCTAATAGCTGATTTGCGCTATGTTTACTAACTCAGTATTAGACTTACGCCAGAACAACGTTGCGAATTGTGCAAATTTATTATGAAAATTGGCATTATTGGAAGGATATTTTATTCCATTGGAGTTTAAATATAATTTTTTTAGAGACTTGATTTTCGAATTGGCAACACTTTTTCCAGCGACAGCCAATTTGACAGCTAATAACTGATTTGTGCTTAGTTTACTAACTCAGTATTAGACTTACGCCAGAACAACGTTGCGAATTGTGCAAATTTATTTTGAAAACCGTATTATCGTAATCATATTTAAACACTAATGGAATAAAATTATCTTTCCAATAAAGCCAGTACCACGGCCGATACGACGATTTTTATATGTTTTATTTCATTTCAAAGTCCTATAACTCTTAAAACAACACTGATAATATTTAAAATTTTCGTGCAGTGTTATTTATAATAGTATGGAGTAAAAAAAATTGTTTGTTATTTTTTTAAAAAGTTAATTCACATTGATACTTCCTGTACCTGTGGAGATGCACCTACCGAAGGACTGCCGATAAACCATCCTGGCAAAAAGACGTAAAGACGCTATATATATATATATATTTAGCCCCGAATTCACAGTCAATATCCAGGGTGGCAGGAATGAGGGAAAGGATATACAGCTCCGGAAATATCCTCATCCTGGAAGCCCGCCTTACTCCAGCATCCAGCATCGATGCACACTGGAGAAAGATACTGGCCCCGCATAATTGACTTGCTATAAGCCGCTAATATACGATATTTTACGATTACGATTTCTTTTAATACTTATAATACTTCTCCTCTATTTTATATGATTTTATTATTTCTCTTTTATTTTATATAATATTTTTAATGTGTGTACCTACTTTTATATGGAATGTGTGGGATTGCACAAACCTCCTCACATTCTGGAATAAAGTTATATTTATTTATTTAATACTTAGATGATTTAAAAGTTAAGGTACGCCTTAAAGATGTTATTTTGTACTGAAAATTACGCTTCTAAAGCGTACTACTTAACCTTTAAGTCATCTAAGTATTGACTCTGAATTCGGGCCTCAGTACATATTTTAACAAACCTCAATACTGACCTTTTAATAGCCGTGTTGAAATTTAAATTCAAAGAATGCGAATATTATTTTTTGTTGGTGCCTAGTTTAAATTAACGCGCGCGCTATATTTTTTCGCGCTATATTTCGCGGACATTGGTGGACACTGCATATCTGCGAAAACCTTGGAAAGATTTTCCACATATTTTACCAGCATCGGAGGTCGCGTGAACGTGAATAATAAGATAAACAACTAATAATTAATATTGATTACAATTATAATATTCAAGATTTTTCTTTAATGGGCGTAATAGAGCTAGTCCACAATATTTTACAGTTGGATTCCTGCGTCGATTATGAAAATGTTCAAGCAACCGTGACCTAATATATCAATAGTTATGGAGATAACAATATCAAAGTTTGCATTTTTTAATATTTCTAACTCACTTTTTGAAAAACGTTTGACTATCATTACACTAACTTATATTGAATATGAAAAATTCATTCGTTTTAATACAACTTAAATAAAATGATAAAACCCTTGCAGGAATCGGAATTTTTTCGAAAGGTTTTTATAATTTTAATTGACTTCAATTAATTTTAATACATAATTAAGCGAATGAATTTTTGAAGTTACGTTCTTTTGGCGCATTGAGGGTAAAATTCTTATTGTAACGGAAGTTGCGCAAGCGCAGTATGCGCATTGTAGCGGGAATGCGTTTAGCGGGAAGCATCATGCAGCGGGGCATGTAACCAAAATGCGAGACCACGAAATGCACTTGAAACTAGTGTTCAGTAATATGTAAATATTAGGTCCTTACATATGAAATTGGCGTTTTGCCGTACTGGCAAATTTGATCTCAAATATCTTCTCTTTGGTTAGGAATTCCAAATCCAAATTTATACAGCTATTTACTCATGTATTTGTGTTTTGAAAATTATAATTCATTTGTTTTTTCCTCAATTGTTTTTTTCTTTGCGTCACTCAGTTTACAAAATGAAAAACTTGAAATATCGCGTTATTTACGAGTACGAGTTCCACCGTGGCACCAGTGCTGCAGAAACGGCTCGAAGGATTAATGATGTGTATGGCGACGGTGCCGCAAAAGAAAACACAGTGCGTTTTTGGTTCCAACGTTTTCGTTCTGGAAATTTCGACCTGCAGAACAAGCCCCGTGGACGGCCGGAGACCAAAGTTGATAATGAAGAATTGAAGGCTATTGTGGAAGCGGATCCATCGCAAACCACATCCGAGTTAGCTGCAGGCTGCGGTGTTAGTGATAAAACTGTTTTAATCCACTTGAAGCAAATTGGTAAGGTGAAAAAGCTTGAAAGGTGGGTACCTCACGAATTGAGTGAAGCAAATCAACAAACGCGCGTTGACTGCTGCGTTGCATTACTCAACCGGCACAATAATGAAGGGATTTTAAATCGAATCATTACCTGTGATGAAAAGTGGATCCTGTACGATAATCGGAAGCGCTCATCGCAATGGCTGAACCCTGCCGAACCAGCCAAACCATGCCCCAAGCGAAAATTGACTCCAAAAAAGTTACTTGTGAGCGTTTGGTGGACTAGTGCTGGTGTCGTTCACTACAGCTTTCTTAAATCTGGCCAGACGATTACGGCAGATGTCTATTGTCAGCAACTGCAAACCATGATGGAAAAGCTAGCTGCTAAACAACCGAGGCTGGTTAATCGCTCTAGGCCACTGCTGCTTCATGATAACGCTAGACCACACACTGCACAACCGACGGCTACACTACAGAGGAGCTTCAATTGGAATGTCTAAGACATCCACCATACTCTCCGGACCTTGCCCCAACAGATTAGCATTTTTTTCGAAATTTGGATAACTTAAAAATGTCCTTAGGTTTTCACGGCCGTTCAGAATCTTCTGTGTATAGTTTTCTGGGATATTCTACCGTGTATATGTGACCTCTCTAGACCTCTGTGACCTCTTTAGAATAGCCCTGATGATGGATAACTTGTTGCAAAGGAAAAAATTCAACTCCGATGGGGCAGTCCAAACCGCCTTCAAAGATTTTATTGATTCCCGTCCGAATGGTTTTTTTAGTAAAGGGATCGATGAACTACCTATGAGATGGCAAAAGTGCATAGATAGCAATGGTACATACTTTGATTAAATAAATATATTATAATAAAAAAAATCGGCTTTATGTTCCTCCCATACTAAACGCCAATTTCATATGTAAGGACCTAATATAATAATTTCGTCCGAATTCACGGCCAAGAAAACGAAATTACGCGACTTGAGAAAGACTCGAATCTCGGACGCGCGGACGGTAACGCGGCAACTACATGATATAGCCACCATCGATTCTCCCTAGCCCGTCAAAAATACTATAGAGCAGGGTTTATCTAAGACGCGAGCCATTAATTTAAAAAAAGTTTTGTTTGCTTCAACTATTTTAAACATTCGAGGTTACATTTCTGTAAGTAGGTATGAGTCTTAACTGTTTTCATGAGACTTGATAAAAAAATCGACAATGATCAGTGTAGATTTTTACAACTCAATACTTTGAGGGTCATTAATATATCATTTTGTGTTTATTTTAGTTTTTAAGTATAACTTCTGGCACTCTACATGAGGATTTTTTTTCATAATCGATATAAATTTTTGTAACGGTTGTCTAACATTTTACAAAGAATAAGTCAGAAATATTGAAAAAAATGTAAACGTTGATGTCGCATATCTCCATAACTATTGATATTATAGGTCATGGAAAGTATGCCGGATTAGTAGATACGATACATAGACGTGGTGTGCGTCATTTTTTTTTTATAAAAATTGCAGTGTTCGCCAATTTCAATTTTTCGTAATAATTTAAGAATCAATGAGTGCCTCAGAATCAATTACTATGATTTCAATTGTCAATAATTAATCAATTAAATACGAATAAAAAATGCGGGATTTAAAGATTTATGGAACAATGTAATTCCAACTCAAAACTGATGTTGCTTTCACACAACTTCTGTAAAAAAAATAAATTATTAGCAAATTGTAAACATCTGAAAATTTATTTTTTCAAGAACATTTTCTTAAGGCTGGACATCCGTTTCACAAACAAGCGAATCTGTCATATTACGTCGATAGATCATGCGCTTTCAGGCCGTGCGCGAGATGCCATCTGAGCGTCAATCGAATAAAAATTACACTTTCGTCAAATATTTATGGTATACGTTGCTAAAACAGTAAGGTTTTGATAGAAAGAGATGGTCATATATTCTTCGATTTCGTCGGCGTCAGGCGTCCCGCGGAACTATTAAATCTGTCAAAATATTTAGTTATTTTAACTTTTGACAAATGATCTTATATTATTTGAGTCGACTTATTATTTTCCGTAAATAATTTAAGAATCATTTTAATAATTCTGAACTCCTTTTTAAATCAATGCATATCGTAATATGACAATCACAAAATAATTACGCCCACGTATATACCACGTTTATCAAAATGTTTATTATTTTAACTTTCGACAAATTCTCGTATTTTATTTACGTCGCATTATTACTTACTGTATAGAACATATTAATAATTCTGAATTACTTTTCAAATCATTATGTATACCGTAATATTAAACGAAAATCATCTAAAAACGTAAAAATTTCTTGCAAATTTAAAAATCTATAACTTTATTAATATTGAATATTTCTTAATTCTCTTAATACGGACTCTACATATTTAAGTAAACTTTATACATATGAAAAAACATATTATGCATACATATAAATATAAATTAAATCTTCGTTTTCCCTAGAACGCTAAAAACGATGTTTTTGGCTGCGGCCTGTCAAAGTTCAAGCCTTCATACAGAAGAAGAAAAAATATTCTTCGAACAGTTAGATTAATTTTAATTATATTTTCTTAGTTATTGTAAATAATGTTCAGTTTATTACTTTTATATAAAAACAAAGGTTCTATCCAAGTTATTGCTGTCTATCATATACATTCTGATATAAATGAATTATAAAAATCTACATTTTCGTAAAAAACGCCGAAATATGCATTTGCAGTGAATATGCCACCTTAACCTGAAATTTAAATCTTGTTTTATATGCTAATTTTTTTAAAAATTTTAATCAAAATATTGGAAATGAGGATTTTTAAAGCTTGGCTTTAGAGTTTTTTTAAAATCTTTGATACTAATACATGCCACAAGACCCAATTTCTATATGGAAACCCACACTGAAGCTTGAGAATTTCAGAGATGTATTGTAACTTTACCGAACTTGGAACCCCCAGTATAAGAGGCCAATATTATGCCCACTGGACTGTGGGAACCATTCTAAGAGTTGGCGAGCTCCTTTTCTTTCCTCTGTGATTGAATAGATTTTAGTGTCAAATTAAATATTTAAGAACAAAATATAATATTTTGGTATTTTAAAAAAAATATGACAAAAAAATATTTCACACGCATGTATCATATCACTTGGATTGCTTTTGGTTTGCCTCATCCCATATTTACACATTATTGTACCTATTTGGTTTTCGTCTCTACAATGTGAGAATTTTATTTCTGTTTTGTGGAAATATTTATTCTAAAAAACATATGACATACCTGTAACAACGATTTTAGGCGTTACATCGCTAGTGAACTTCCTAAAAAGTTTTCATTTTCAATTATGTATATTACGTAGGTATTCAATATATTAAAATCAATGAAATTGCTGTTGAAACTGTTTCAAGATCTAGGATTTATTATTTCCAAACTGTATTTGTGAAATGTTAATTTTTAAAATGTCACAGTATATCACAACCTCATTTTATTTTTATATTTTAATAACCAGACCATCGACAGGCCATTATTGACCCTGAAAGATGATCCTAGAGTGACATTAGAGTACAAAGTATAACCATTGAATGAACATTTTGAATATGATAAAATTACACATAAATCATAATAATAATTTTGTAAAGATTTGTAAATCATAGTAATTGAACAAATAAGATCTTGGAGTAGGACCAGAAATGCGACAACTTAATAAATGAGCACATTCATTAATATGTACACTAGTGATGATCTGCCAAAAACTAAGTGAATTAATTGAAAAATTGTGTAATAAATATGTATCAGTCATGTTGTTATTTAAAGGAATGCACCTCATATATTTTGCCTGGTCATACTAGAAAAAAAAAAATTTGGGAAAATTGAAAACTTGTAGAACTGTTTTTCTGAGAGAATTTTTTTTAGAAAAATATGCAGTTTTTCAGGCAAAATAAAACATTAGGAGTGATTATCGGATTATGTATCACATTTTTTAAGGTGATGTTGTACTCTGACAATATGAGCCATATTCCAGCTCCACTGCAAACATAATGTATTATATTATTGTGATAAATATAGATGTGAACTTCAAAACATGGCACATCAATATTTGAACTATTAAACCAAACTTGTGGTATTGCTTTGGTTTAATCAGTAGTTCAAAATTGACTGACTCTGATAGGAGTGAAGCAGAACAGGAAGTGGAATCTTCTATCACTCAATCTCTAACACGAGATTATTGTTTTGAATAATTACTTCAAATAATTTGAATGTTATAAATATTTGATTCAATTAGAAAACTGATTCCAAAAAATCCTACATATAAAATACAATATCATAATAATAGGAATACTATAACCAATTAGAAAAATATTAGTCCTAGCATTCAAATTAATTTGTGGGATATTATAAAGGCCCCTTTATATGGGAGAAATGTATACTACGTCATGTTTATACAAAAAATATTAGAAAACCGGAATTCTTAAAATGCACAATTTTATTTAAATACGCAAATATCGTATTATTTGTCATTTTTCGAGACAGTAGGTAGAAAGGCACGCTCTTATTTGAAAATAATTAATAAAAGTCCACAGATAATCTATTGTTGTGATATAAAACATAAATAAACATATTATCTCACTAATAATTAACAACCACACAAAATTTTAACCCAAATCACAAACTTACACTTGACCGAATCGTATTTGGGTACTTCGTCAGACGATAATATTGATTAACAAACGATTAGTTTCACAGAGAATAAATTGTCGCTGTATACTAAAATTTTCACAATGATTTAATGAAATTATGAAATATGTGGACTTACCTACGTTGTGAAATGTCACTCTTGCGAAAACAGTCTATATACTTAATTAGAATAATATTCTACAAGCTCTCCCACATATGACAAACCGGAAAGCACAAAGAAATCTGACACAATCTGACAGAAAACGCAAGAGTAGAAAATTGACAGCTACGGTCGGGATAGGGTTGTATATTTATGGATCGATAGTTCCCCAAAATAAATAATATTTTTTTATGTCTGGGGTTGGTTGTATTATTCATCAAACAGCACTTCAAGTGATTTCGAGAGTTGTTCTAAAATATTATTAAAATACCGGTTTTGTATATCTTCAATGCAAAAATTGAAAATATGTTAAATTATATTTTCCCCTTTCACACTTTTTTTCATTATAAACTATACATGATTTCAGAACACTTTAACAGGAGATACTATGATTTTGCTTATAATAATAAAGGATATATGCGTGTGACCGTAGTATACAGTAATTTGACTTTTGTTTATTAAAAAAAAAATTATGAAACAACCTTTTTTTAAATTAACTGTTATTATTTTACATTTTAAAAATATATTTATAAAGAATACATTTTTATATATTATATTCGCAAAGAATCAAATGAAGAATGCACGGCCATTGGATACACACAACAAGCCCCAATTCTCTCAGGTGGAAGCCAAAATTTTGAAATGGCACCAAGATTCAGATACCTTGGCTCCCTGATAATAGATAGGAATAATACTATAGAAGACATCCAGAAGCGCATAGTGAGTGTAAATTATTTCCGCCTCCAAAATCAGATAAAATCCAGACTGCTGTCCATAAACACTAAAATATTAGTGTACAAAACACACATCACAGCAGCGGAGATATGGGTACTGACTAAGAGAAATGATGAGCACTGGACCTTTTTGAATGGAAAATTTTGAGGTGAATCTTTGGTACAGTTTAAGTAGCTAAGTATCACAAAATTTATAAAATTGGGAAGACTTCGGTGGCTTGGTCATGTGGAGAGAATGAATGAACAACACGAAAACTGTTTGCTGAATTAAGGAGCTTAGGAAGGCCAAAATTAAGATGGAGCAAGAATGTCCTCAAAGACATATTTGCAATGGAGATTCAGAGCTGGAGAGAGCAGGCACAAGACCAAGACGAGTGGAGGAATACTTTTGAGATGGCCAACACCCACCAGGGGTTGTAGAGTCAAAAGTGATGAAGATGATGATTCGCAAAAAATATACATACCTAGATATTATTAGAATATTATAAAAATACTACATATGGGTTTGTAAAATTTTTAACAGTAGAAAAATTCCTCGCAAAATGTTCGTTAATTTTGAGAAAAATATACTATACCACTTGTTTTTCCTGTATCTTTACTAATATGGGCCTTCTCATCCTAGTTTTATGAATACATATTTCACCCATGTTCAGATAAAATATCTTGTTTTCCCATTACCATGCAATATACACATTTGATAACAAATAGATATAACTATTGCAACCCCAAATCTGATCTTGTGTAAGGACCATGTAAGGACAATGGACAAAGCACAGAAAAATAATGAAGAATGAAAGTTTATAAAATATATATGTAGAGAATTGTTGTACCACAATAAATTTAAGATAGCTTCTGTATACAATGTTACATGGTTTTTAAGAAATTTTAACCTTCCCCTATGTCACACCTATGTCCCGAGTCGGGATTGCCCTTTCGGGATCCCTCGAGATTAGAATTTCCAATGACGCGGGATCCCTACAGATCGGGATCACGAATACTGTGTTTTTTTAATTTATTTATAGAGCTGAATAGCAATTAACGACAACGCCTTGCATTTTTATATCAGCAATTTTAATAAAATGTTCATTATTAATCATCATCGTATTAAAGTTTTTGTAGGTGTTTTTCCAAGCATCAATCAGTCAATGTAGTAGAGTAGTTTTTATTAATATGTTAGGTTGATAAAATATAGCAAATATTATTCAAAGCTACTTGCATTATTTGAATGAGACATGAACATAAGTTTTAAGTACTTACTAAAAGTTCTATAGACATACACAATTAAACATACAAAATATAAAAAATGCTGATGAATCCCGATAATCTCGTACGATTTTTCGGTTCGGGATTGATCTCATAAAATGCCTCGAGATCTCGCGGTATCGGGATTGCATTCCCTAGTCACACCATGCCAGATACCCCATCACAGAACCAACATTTTTTTGATTTACATAAGCAACAATATCATAGGTAGTATAATATATGTATTTGCATGGAAGCAATGTTGTTGGATAATTTCTTTCATAAGTTCTGTATAATAGAAGATGTACTCAATATTTTCCCCAGTCACAATCTTGGTGGTCCTCTTCTCCCTCAAAGCCTGTGACATAATTTGATTTTAACCCAAGTGCCCAAGTTGTGTATTCAGGAGGCGCTCCGACTATATCTTGGGCCTGGAATAGGCTTTAATCTATAATTTAGTCAGGTAATGAAAACTATAAAATAATTAAAAACCTTCCAAAAAAGAATAAATAATGTTGACTATTTGTGGTTGAATTTTTAAAAAATAAAGATATTTTTTAATTTTAATTATCTTAATTAATTAATGGTATTCCATAAAGTTCAGTTTATATCTATCTATCTATACCTATAATGCCGGCACTACACTACTCGCAAAGTCAGCTGAAGTCCGAAGTAACCCGAAGTATGTGTCTACACTGCAAAGAACTCAGTTGCCCGATAGAATAGTACTTCGCACGAACTTCGGGTCACTTTGATTCCTTTGACTCGGCCCAAAAACGGACAACTTTCGGAAGTCGTCCGCGGCGAGCCGAAGTACCCCTCTACACTATCGTATTAGCTTCACTTCGGCCGACTTCGCTAGAAGTGTAGAAACGGCTTAAAACTTAATGTCTGTCTGTCTGTCTGTTCTCTATAAAAATCCACACCGTTTATCCGATTCGATTCAAATTTTGCATACTTATGCTTTAGGGCCTGGCGGGTAACATAGGCAACATTTACTCCCTATTCTCTTACCCCTTCCCCTCCTCCTGACATATTTTCAATGCAAATCTGTACCGTTTGACCGATCGGACTCAAAATTTGGAAACTTATTCTTAAGGACTCGGGTAACATAGGCAACATTCCCTCTTTATTCTCATACCCCTTCCCCTCCCCCTGACATATTTTCGATGAAAATCTGTATCGTTTGACCGATCGGACTCAAAGTTTAGAATCTTATTTATTAGGACTCGGCGGGGAACATAGGCGATATTTCCCCCTATTCTCTTACCCCTTTCCCTATATGAATACGGCATATCAAATTATAATAATTCTATATAAATATTCAATTTGTCATTGAAAAACATGTAATATATCTAATTTTTATAAGAGATAATCAATGACTACTACTACCAGAATAATACTAGAAACAGTAGGTGACATTGTGGTGAGATATTTTATCTATAGAACTAACATAAAATCTTTATAAAACTCGAATACTTAGATAATTAGTATTTCAATGTGATTTTCAAACTATCATGCTATAAAAAAAATATTTTTTTAAGTCTATAAAAAATTATAATCCATACGGGTTTTTGTATGTTTCCTAAATATCTCTTTGGAAAACAAGACATATATGTATATATATATATACCTATATGTATATTTTTGCACTTTTTTCTTGAGTTTTTTCTCATTTTTTCTTTGATCCCTTAAATTTCAAATTAATAGTGGGGTTTTGCATAATTTTTCAAATTGTATTGAATTTCACAGGTCCATTGAATTTGCGAGGTTATTGTACGGGGTTACTGTAAATGAAATATTCAAATTAAATACTGGTGTTTCGAGGTTAACTTTATCACTACATATTTAAGATTTTTGTACCGATGATAAATCAGTGGTTGGCGAACCTACGGCACATGTGCCATAAATAGCATGTACAATAATTTAGGTGGCACATGAACGTAACTCATGGTTAGGAAATCCAGATTCTTCATTTTATATTTAAGTTTTTCGTACACAAATATTATGTTATTAAGCTGGTAACACTCTTGACATCTGGTATCATCGGAGGCAATGTTTTTTCATTAGACTCAGTTGTGTATTCAGGATCACCATAAAAAGTTTCAATGTATAGGTAGACAAGTTCATGCATCGTTAACCATTATAAGTAATAATATATAAAAGAAAAGAAAAAACATTGTATTATACATATAAAGACATATAACCTTTTAAAAAATAAAAGTGTAAGTCCCTCTCCAAGCACAAGCGTTACAAGAAAAGGTACAGCGAAAAACAATGTATCTTTAGTAAACTAATATGTATCATAAGTCATAACATTCTGTAACCAATAAACTAATATGTATCATAAGTCGAAACATGATGTACATGTAAAATGCGAATAAATCTTTTTACCAAAAATGTTGTGAAAAGTAAAGCTATGATTTGTTTTTACTCAAGCTTTTCTTTATTTGTGAACTGTGAAAGTAATATATTGCCTGATAACCACCTGGGCGAACATATTACTAAAAGTTTTTGAAAAAGGCATTTGATATCCCCTTATAAGAATACCAGCATCCTTTTGTTGCCTGAGGACTTACCATTTTTTTCTTGTTTTTATTATATAGAGGGTAGAAAGGCAATAGGGCGTTAGTGATTATTTCGAACTTTACAGGAGAGCAAATTTTGTCTATTTTCTAAATTTATTTAATTGATCATATATATAATTTTTTTTTTGATTTACATATTTGTTAATTCAAAACACATATGAAAATCATTTAGTAATAAAATAAATATTGACAAAACATTATTTTGCACTCCTGTAAAGTTCGAAATAATCACTAATGCCCATTTGGCTTTCTACCTTCAATAGGTATTTTGTAATTTCTTATTATATTCGTATTTGAACAAATCAAATTTTAAATGTAAAATGTAAAACCAGATACATACATATAAAGAATTTGGTATTGAATGTACAGTAGCAAAAATCTCATTAATAAATAATAATCTTCTTCTTCTTCAGCCTTCAGCTCTCCACTGTTGGATATAGACCTCTTCCATACCCTTCCATAATAATAAATAATAATAGGAGTTCTTATTTGTTGAGTTCATTAAAAACTGCTGAACCAACTATGTTAAGGTGAAGGAATCCATTTTATCTCATTAGATCGTGTTGTTAAAGGATAAAACGACTTTTGTGTCACGTTACTAAATAAATTTATATTTAAAAAAAAACATTCGGCACGTCACTCAATTAATAATATTTGTGAATTTTTGGCACATGTATGTAAAAAGATTTGCCATCACTGTATTGGATGAATGCTGATTTGGAAATAGATTGGAAATGATAGTTAGGCCAGTGCCACACAATGCGGGTCTTCCGTCGCATCTCTTCGGCCGCGGAACGCTGCTACATTTCTTTCCATACAATGTGACACACTACTCGGATGATCGGTCAATCAATTTGCTTTGCCGATTTGACGCGACGGATAGGACGCACCAGACCAACCGCGCAGTGCGGCGCCAGCCTTAGTCTCTTGTTAGTTTCAATAAAATTAAAATAACCAGTTAAAAATAACTCAATATATCTTTATTAATTATCTGTACAAAATTTAATTACTTTCAGCTTATTTGTACAGCATAATATGTTTTTTTACAAATATAGTTAACTATATGATTATAAATGTCAAAAATAAAAGATTGATATATTTTCAGGTGGTTAAAGTTGCATTACTTCTATTAGGTGCAGGGTCGCTGGAAACATTTCCGTTCATCATTATTGGGTTGGAATTAATTGGCATTCCTGAAGATGGTACTGAATGTTCGGTAGGCGTTGATCCAAGCATAGATTGTCCTTTACATCTCAGTTCAAACACCTGAGTTATTGCCTCTCGGAAGCACAAAAAGTTGTAGTCAATTACACCTACAATGAAAGAAGCAACACAATTTTGTTTTATTTCAATGTAAATTATCAAAATTGCACATACTACAAGGGGCTAAGAGTTATTATGAATTACGAATTACGGGGGTCTTCGAATTATCGGGGTTAATCTACTATGAAATTAAAATTTTGGGTCTTGTGAGTTTGAAAAATTTCAAATTATTGGGGTTTGAATTAACGGAGTTTTAATGTACATCTTGTTGGCGATAATCTTGATTGTTGTCTATTGCAGTGATAATTTGTCCCAGTATAAATGAGCATAATCATTAATTGTTACATACTTTATGTATATATTTTAATATTATTCATTGTTACAAACTAAAATACAATGCAATTCTAAATATAAGCTTTAGTCATTAAGAAAATGAGTTCATGTTTTTTAAACTTTCTTCTAATGCATTATTGTAAAACATTATTTTGGCAGATGTACAATAATTCAGTCGTACTAGAACTGCTATAGAACGGAGCAGATGGCTGCAAACAGTTTTGGTTGTAGTGTTATCATTATCATAGCGGCATAACTGCTCTGCCTAGAGCATAAGGATGGAAACGAATTATTATTTTAAAGATGTAAAGGAGATCCATTATATAAATGTTAATCTATTTAAGAATATGAGGAGAGAAGGGGAAATGTGGAGAATAAGAAGTATGTGTGTACCTTGTTTGTCAAAATTATCTTCTCTCAAAATGCAGACCAAGGCAAGAAATTTATTGACTTCTCGTAAATATAAAATTGTTCCATTATTAAGTTTAATCAAGCTGAAACTTTGGCTATTAAATGCCGCTGCCTCAGTATCGTCAACTAATCTGTAAGTGCAAATGTTTTATATTAATTTTTAAATACATAAAATTACAAATATTATATTTACTTTCATTCGGCCTTATTCTGAAATAAGCAATATTGCTATTTCTGTATCTTGACAGTTATTGTATAACATTGTAACGCTGTCAATTTTAACATTTTAAGTTTGACAGGTTTGAAATTAATGAAATCAATCAGAAGGCTCTAAAACATAAACAAACATTAAGTTATTCACAATTATGAATAATGAGCTTTCTAATTGACTGAATTCATTAATTTCAAACCAGTCCAGCATAAAACTTTAACCAGTCTAGTGCCTGAAAAATTCCACTCAATATATAGGTCAAGGCCAGAGATTTTCAGAATTTTTTGTGATTTTTCTTTTTACGAAAAAACCATGTAAACCATGCGTATATTAAAAAAAAACACACACACATTCATATTATTTTATCGTAAGTGTCGATATGCCATGATTTTTTTATCGTTTAAGTAAAAAAATAATACTTTTTTGAATTCTGATTTTGCCAGCGCAACATTTTCCGAAAAATAATAATTAATTTTTATTTGCTTATTAGAGACAACACTACTATTATTATTTGATGCCTACCTAATAATCTACTTCTGTGTGGTATATTTTGTTGCACGGCACACAACGGAACATTGCACTAATAACACATAATTATGATACACTTTCACACACACACATATTTCAAATAAACGCAACATAATTGCGTGTATTTTTGTTGATAAAGCACTGTTAATATTCAATTGAATCACAGACCAAAAAAAAACCGACAAATATCGCAAAACGTATCGTATATATTCGTGTATACGTGTACAAATAAATCGAAAATCGAAAAAAATAAATCGTATTTCCCGCACACTCTGTGCGTCACCTTGAATGACGAAATATTTGAATTTCGATTACACAACACGCGTTCTGGGCGCGATCTACAACTTTCCTATACGATTTTGACGGCAGAAAAACTTCTATTTTGATTGTTGATTTAAGCTATAATCGGCGATGTTTTTGAGTTGAAAATGGAACGACAGATCACCATGGGATTTCTCTACTGGGAAAAAGTCACGTTTTTCAAATTCGGTACGCAGCCATCGAGAAATAATTAATTATGTGCCCGTCGGATACATTCGACGTGGCCCCTGGCACAGTCGGGCTCCGTCGGACAGGTCCGACATGGCCCCACACCCATTAAAATTAGCAGTATCACAATGTTATACAATAACAGTCAAGATACAGAAATACCAATATTGCTTATTTCAGAATATGGCCGATTATACTGAAATAAGAGCATATTTTGAACGTACCCGTAAATACATGATACATCAATAACAACATCAATCATGTCACAACAGAGTTCGTAGCTTTGCATGTCAACAGGAGAGCTGTCTGTAGCTATGTATATTTTAGATACCACATCAAAAAGAAATGCTTTTTCAATAGCAGAGTTCTAAAACAGCAAGAGAACATTCTTATTATAAAAGAAATTAGGGAAAATTTTGGAAAATGCAAACAGAAAATAAGTGAAAATCATCTGGAGTAACAGGTAGATATTAGAACTACCTGCACAAGTTAAAACTGGAAGCTATCCAAGAAACAATTACCTATAGTGGATTGACACCTACATATTACTTACTGCCCTATGAATAATTTGATGTCATAGTAACACGAAAACCTACGTAAAAACTACAAAAAATGTATTTGAGTTAAGTATGCAAATTTATTTTGATTTTATTTATTTTGATTTTGAAAAAAATGTGTAACAAAGAGAAAATTTTTCCCAAAAAACATTAGGAAGTGAGATAATCTGAAACTTATTAGATGTTAAAAAACTAAATGAATGACGCATCCAGCTGATAGCAGCTGTACATACTCGCCGAGGGCCTCGGGAGAGAGCAGGCGAGAGGTTCCCGGAGAGAGCTCGTCATTTACACCCTCCTTTCATCATTTTGAAGTATGGATACTCGCCAGGATGAACATAGAGGCTACTGCTGCTTTTTGTATTTGTAGCTACTATCATAGTTTGTATATACGCCGTACAAAAAATCAATTTTCAACCTTCAAAATAATTGTGCCTTATGAAAACTGGACAACTTGTAGAGGTTTTATGTTACTAGGCAATAAAATTGTATGGAGAACAAAAGAGAACAAAGATAAAACTTTGAATCACACTAAAATATGATTTAGGACATTTAACAAACCATGACAAATTTAACAAACAAAAATATGCATCAAAAATATTATTTTTTACCTGACGTTAAAATATAATCTACCCATTTAAGTAATAAAAATAAAGGCATTCAAATCATATCAAATCAGGACATAAATTTTAAATTTTGCAGTAATAATAAAATATCATTACAATACTTACAGAAATCAAAATATTCAGTAAGTTTTCCAGAGTGGGAAGTTGGGGGATAAGTTTTTGAACAACTTTTGAGAATGCCTCAAATATGGAATGATCATAAATTGAAGTCAAATGGAAACTCAGATGAATTTGGTCAGCTCCAGAGTCAGTCAAGTCATCTGTAGCTCTTTGGTGAATATCCCGCTGAGATTCCATTTTGTAATCATCACTCAAACCATCTACCTGTGAAAACGCGAGATTTTGCAAGATATATCAAAGGATTCATTATTTGATTGCAATTTTATGTGTTTTGACAACCATCTCAATATCAGGAGAGCATCATTTCCTAATAATGACGATTTTGAGTCTTTGATTGTGCAAGCAGTCTGTTTCATAGTCCACATACATGTATAAGTAAGTATGTACATATAACTTGTCCATTCTTAGATACCCCCCAAAATTTGATAAGGAAATAATCAAGATTTGTAAACATCTGGATAAAATAACCTCTACACTAAAAATCATTTCAGAGTTATAACTCTAAATAATTTGTAATTATTTTTTAAATACTTTACCTGGTTTAAAATCATCTTACCTTATGTATGAACACTTCAAATTTTATTGCTGGGTTTACTTTATAGGCCTTTGTAACTGTTAAGTTTAATTTATTCAAAGCTTCCATGTAATCATCCTGAGAAAAACATAAGATTATAAATCATAGTGATTTTGTTCCTAAAAATAGTTTTTAGATGTCACCATTGTTGGCTGGTATTATTTGTTATAATATACAATAGTATCCGAGAAGTGGTTATTTAATTATTTTTTTGTTTCTGTTAATGAAGAGATTTGATAAACATAATAATATAAAATATACACACCTGCGCATCAATGACAAACACTAGAGCTCCGCATCCTCCGAATATCATATCTGAGTCGAATGCCGGGTCAAAGAAATCAATCTGTCCGGGAAAATCCCATATTTGAAATTGTACAAAGCTGCTATTGTTAATGTCATCCTTGACTATCTTATTTGTAGATTCCAAAAAGAGGGTTTCATTGGGTGACATTTTGTGAAAGACTACCTTTTGTATTGAAGATTTTCCAGATCTTAAAACAAATTAAAAATATTTTAACACTAGCTGTTCGTACCGTTGTTGCACAGGTTAAGGATTAAGCTGAAAATTAATTTGTGGGAGAAAACAAAGGTTTCATTGTTTTGCAAAGCCTCTAATTAAAAAAAGTTTCCATTTAATCAAGGCTGGGATGGATAGGTTGTCTAGGGAAGAAATGTGGCATATTTTTCCATAGGGAATATGTATGCAAAATTTGGGTCCAATCGGTCAAGCGGTGTAGATTTGTACAGAAAATATATCTGGGGGAGGGGATGGTCCTAAAGCATAAGTATACAAAATTTGAGTCGAATCGGAGAAACGGTGTAGATTTGTATAGAGAACAGACAGACAGACAATGAGTTTTATAGGTATAGGAAATATGAAACTATAAAGAAGGAAATATTAAAGAAAACTCTCTTTTTTCCATCCTCCTATAAAATACATGCTCTTGTATGAATGACATGAAACAGGAAATGGGATCATTTTGTTCATGTAATTTATCTATAAATAAGTAGAAATAAGGCACTAAGCCACGTTGTTAAAACCAAAGCGAAGCCAAATATTTTGGTTTCCATTGTGCCCGTGGTAGTAGTACAGAAAGTATGATTTTATTAATTAGCAGCGTAATTTTTAAACTTAAAGTAAAATATTTATGACGATGAATGCTAGAAAAAAATATTTTCAGCTTGGTATCTGAGGCCATTGATATAAAAAAATGATTCACACAATAGATTATCACGGTGGCCAAGTATCGCATACAGAGTACCAAACTCCACTCTGGCCTCGCATCTAACAGTTAGGAAAGACATCCAGCTAAATGTAGCAATTTGTATGACTAACAAGCATTTCAATCTAAGCTCCCACGCCTCCCAATTGAAAATGATTTAAAGTATGGACCAGCTTGAGTGTCTTTCATTAAATCACTCCACAATCCTTCCCCAAATCCTCTCTTGACATTACTTACTTACCATCACGCCGTTTCTCCGCAGGGGTTGGCAAAAAGGATAGAGTGCCACACTCCTCTTTCCTGACACACAACTCTAGTCTCATACATATTCATACATTTTCGCATACACGATTGTTTGCACAGACGATTGTTGAGGCTCCTAACAGAACCATCTTCCAGTATCTGGTTAATCTGGTCATGAAATGTCTTCTGTGGTCATTCTCTCTTTCCAGTGCAGTTCGCTCAACATGCGACGGAGTACAAGTTTTGTATAAAAATACAATGTACTAGGATCCGTACAGTAGGAGTTGTAAACCAAAAGACATAAAAGCCTATTTTTTACCTGTAGGTGCACACATCCATTGTTAATAATTTCCATTATGATAAATTTGATAAAAACCTTATATTATGTGTAATTAAACTCACATAATTAATGCCTTTTTGCCACCAAATTTCAAACATAAACTGAATGAGCCTGGTTTCAAATAAATTAATAAAATTTGAACCTGAATCAGATATTAAATGATTGTCTGCCCAGGATGTGAATATAAATTATGTTCCTTGTGTCTTTAATTTTGTCACAAACAATTTGTTTTTAGATGTTTAACAATATTTAAAAAAAAAAAACGCGAACTCCACTTGGTGGGGGTAAGAATGTTTGTACAGAACAGATAACTGGATAAAATTATTTTATGTCAAAACATACTCCTTTTATTATGATAGTGTTCCAGTTATTTAATTGTTTGATACATCAAAGCGAAGAGATAAATTTATTAAACCATTATTTAAAATATTTTTTTGTTTTATTAATGTTTGCCACAAATACAGGTAATTGGATGTTAAATACACATTTCATTATTATCAAAATAAGCAAATAAGCAGTTTGAGAAATATAAATTCAACCTTCGATTGAATAAGTATGAATAAATACAATATGACTAACCTACGAAGACCCATAAGAAGAATCCGAGGTTTTTGTTCCGATTGCATTGAACCCGTTTGTGGATCAGTGTCCTGTTCAAATGGGCCATAACCAAAATCCTTCGGGAAAGATCCCACATCGAAGCCACCAACTGGTTCGTCTTGGTAACTCTAGAAAGAGTATTTTTATTAAACAATCGCATAACAATACCAAAATACTCCAATATTACCAATAACAAGGGCAATGTGTAGATGAAAATAAAGCTCACCATGGCTAAACGCCAGAGATACTATGGAGAAATAAACACTCTCAGTAAAAAGATTTTATTAATCTATATAAAAATGACTTAACAACACAACTAAACATTTACGCAGCACGAATCTCCGCGAAGGAAAATTGACATGAATCACAATGATCACAATCAGTCATTGACAAAATTGAAAATTGTCAATTTTGACAGAAGAAATATATGAACGCGACTCTTGACGGTACTAAACCGTACTAATTCCGAAATTTGTGCCGTCGCGAAAAAATCTAAAGCATTTTTACCGTCAATAAATATAGGTCAACACAAATTTGTAAACTTATTACAAGGTTCCTTCTATCGGTTCCTTGAGGTTTCTCCTATGGGTTTCTCAAATAATTTATTTTTAGTATCTATGGATCTATGTTGCCATCTAATCAAAACGTCATCACGTCATCTGTCAAATTTTTTGTCAAGTGACGGCATATATTCTGTGAGTGACGGATTCTCTTTTCTATGAGTGACGGTTTCAAAACTAAGGTTTCAACAATTTTTGCATTAAAATTATTAATAATCAAATAATGGAGACTACTGCCCATTCCAATTGTATTACTCCAATCTCTGACAATTTCCCAGAACTATTTTACGGCATTTGTCAGTGCTGTCTGGCAGAAGACAGGTTAATAAGTATGCTGCAACCTATTCTTTACAAAAATGTTGTTGAAATTTACTCAGAAATGTTAAACAAATGCTTCTCTATTCAGGTTTGTCAGCTTTGCTGTTTGTGTTTGTAGGTTAATTTCACTGAATATATCTTTTTATTTTATTTATTTTAACCGCATTAAATGTATGTATTTTGGTATCATATTTTTTTTATACTTTTTTAATTTAATCTAATATTTTTTATGTAAAAGCCTGTAATGGGCATATAAAAGTAAATAAATAAATATTTAATTAAAATTATTGTTATTAAACACTTCGTTAGTATCGTCTTATGTTAATTTGTCTGTGCCGTGTCTTATCTAATTAATGTCACTGTATGTCAATACTAATACAATAACAATACAGGAAGAAAGAAGAATTAACTTAATCTGAAGTAATTATCTATTCCGACTAAAGGCCGATTGTTTGAATCATTGCTTAAATCTATGCTTGTGTAGTACCATTATCAATGATCAAACAACGGCGCTAAAAGTCTTTACTAATATAAAAATATTTTTTCCTTCTATTATACCTACACCTGTGTTTGCATTTCAAAATTTCAATACACAATATTTCAAATAAATCTACAAATAATATTGTATATTAACAGTTGTTCCACTTTAGTATCTTAGTATAGTAAAATACTCGTTGACTACATTGATAGCTATTTGTAATGAAGCTATCTGGACCAATTAAAAAATAATAATCGCTCTTCTAATTTAAGGTCCAAAGCAATGATGAAAATGTCGAATCGCTGTATCTCATATGTGAAACATGCATTGGAAAGTTGAGATGCAGTTTTTCATTTCACATTCAAGTAGAAAAATCACAATCCTGGCTAAACGATCTCAAGAATTCAGAAGTTCCCGATAAAACCATTATTGGTAAATATATTGTTGTATTTTTAGTAATCAGTTTTATTTATTATGTGTTTATACAATATGTAAATCCTTATTATGTAAAAAAAATGTTTTTATTTTTTCTAGAGAACTCTCCCAAATTTGACATTCTAAAGGAAAACTCTGATTTTGAAATAATTCCACCACAGTCTGTTGCTGAACACAGAATATCTAAAAATGAAAAGTCAACAATGACAATTCATGATAACTTTCAATGTAAAGTCAAAAAAGAATCTAAAATAATTCGAAGAAATATTTCAAAAAAGATTTCACATATGTTTCCCGAAGATGAAATAAAAAATATGTCAAAAGAAGAATACCATAAGCTATATAACAGAATCTACACCAAAGAAATAGTCCCATTTAAAGTAGATAAATCTGCTGTGTCATGTCATCTTTGCCTTGAAACATTTCAGTTTCATAAAGATTTGATAAATCACATGAGGGTTCATTATCCTAATTATGTATGTGACCTTTGTGGAAAATCGTTTGTTACTAAAAGATATCTTAACAATCATATTAACCGGCACAGAGATGACAAAATTCCTTGTAATATTTGTAATAAATTGCTTAAGAAAAGTACCTTAAATGATCATATACGGCGGCATAGTGGCGAAATAGCAAAACACAAATGCTCAGTTTGTGAAGAATATTTTGTTGATTTTTATAAACGTGTAGAACATATGGAAAAAGTACATGCCATTGGTAAACCAAAATATAAATGCAAGCTGTGTCCCAAAGTTTTTGGTTATTCTTTTGCCTTATCGAGGCATTTCCGCAGTTTTCACTCTGAAGAAAAAAAAAATATTTGCGCTTATTGCAATAAAGAGTTTTCTTGTAAGGAGTCTTTAGAAAATCATAATAAGGAACATAATAAAGAAATGCTTTTTCAATGTGAAGTGTGTTTGAAAAACTATTCTAGACAAAAGAGTTTAAACCTGCACATGAAAACCCACAGCGATTTTAAGAAACCTATTAATAATGAGGATGTTGAATTTGTTAACTCTCAGTTGATATTTTGCTTAAATTAAACTGTCATTAAATACTACACTTCATTACATACATCTATTCTCAAAAAAATGACATGCAATTACATATTTATTTTCAAGTTTGCGTAACATATAAAATTATTCAAGTTTCTTTTTTTTCAAGCTAGTTGGTTTTTGATTTCGTTAGTCAGTTTTTGATTTCTTTAAATTTGTAATACCCGTTTCGTAATGGAATCAAAACTATTCTTCTGGGAGAAACTTTCTGAGAAAAAAATGTTTTTTTTTATTTTTAGGATATGGGAATATCTGTGATATAGAGGAGGGATATGAAAAAACATATTCTGTTCTTTTCTAAAGCTTTCCATATTGTTTACGAGTTATGAGCATATCATAAATACATTATATCTTAATAAATAAATACAATAAATATTTTACATTTAACCTATGAGATATCTTACACAAATTTCTTACACATCTGTCTCTCCATGTCATCAAACCCCATGTGCTGTTAATCTATCATGTGAAAGTGTGCAATTATATTTTTGTCGATAGTTTTATAAGTGACAAATAATACAATCAATATTTTAATAGATACATACAAATAATACAATCAATATTTAAAAAATGTCAATCTACAATAATGCTGAATCAATTAAAATTTTTTTTTTTAAATTTTACATCATCATTATCAATGGGGTATTTAACCCGTTTCAGGCCTGCGCTGTGTGTACACAACTTGGGCATGGAACAGGTTGAAAATCCGTAGACAAAAAATATTCGTATTGACTTATATGGCAGTAACTTTTTGGTGCAACATGATTATTTTAATTTACACTAAATTAAACGTAATATACGCACATAGAGTTATTTTTTCACTATAGTTTCAAGAGGAGCGGTCCCTCTCATCATGCGGTGTAATTAATAACTAACCTAAATACAAAGTATTGTCAACCTATTTGGGTAGTGGAGCGAGTCACACTGTGGGAAGGTTTTGTTTGGTCATTAGTGGGAATGAGTCTAATATTGGGGATGCTTTTCAAAATGTTACGTTAGGTTTAATCCCACTAAAGACCATAAAAACCGTTTCCATTATGAAACATGCTCCCCTCCCCAAATAGGTTGACATAATTCTGTATTTTTTTATTTATTTTTTAATAGAAAAATACTTGTGATTTTTTTTTACAAAAATGATAACGAACATCTATTAACCCTTAATTTACCTATCACATATTTTTGTTACACAACCACCTGTCATATGTCTGTGGGACTCCCGAATAAAATAATTCACGATGGTAAAATTTAGTAAAGAAAGGTTTTGTTTTTAATTAAAATTCTATTGAGGAAAATATTAAACTCTTAATTAGAAAAAAGGCACATGAAAATCTTTTTTTTTTCTTTTAATCCCAAATAATTGTCAATATCTCTTATTTCAGGCCTACAAACTAACATATTTGTAAAATGAGATCCACAAAAATTATCATTTAGAATAGGAACTTCTTATTACTTTTTTTAAAATGTTGAATAATTAACAAACGTAGAAAAAAATAAAAATTCTCCATAAAATCACAAATTCAATAAAATTGCAGGCTCTAAATTCATAGTTTTTCGCGTCAGCAAAAACATAGCTTGTTTGAGCATTCAAGGCAAATTGGTGCTTTACATTCGAAATGCATGTTTTGCGTATCGCGTTTCTTTGTGTATTTGCAAGTTGAACAGTTTTTATGAACTGCCAACCTTTCTTCAGCACTGCTGCTACATGGAACTGCTGATGGAGTGGTCACGTTTCCATGGAGGATACATTGAGTTTCACATTGTTGCAATTTCACATTGCATTCGTCATTAAAAAAATGCTGCCAAATATCCAGTGGACAAGACAAAGAATTTAACTCACTCCGATATGCTGGTTTTGTTTCTTCTCTTTCCTGCACTATATTATGCTGCAAAATTCTCGATCGTAAAAACGGTGGGGCAAATGACCAACGAAAGTGATTCTTTCCAAAATAATTCTTCTCCCACAGTCTCGATCGAATTTCAGATAAAGGCTCATCTCAAAACTCTTCGTTTCCACGTAAAATTGAAGACAAATGATGCTGGGATGGAGAATTTTCTTTATTACCCAGTACAGTTGGCTCTTCGTATTTGGAATTAAATGCACAACTTTTTTCCAATACATGATCTAGCCCAACATGATCTTGACATATCTTATTCCAACCACCGTTCGATATTAGTGTGACTAAGAGCCATTTTAAACTAAAACCATAAGAAAACATAATTTAAAAAATTTTACATAACCATCTACCGTCTATAGATCTCTCAGATTCGCTGCGATAGTTTTTTACTCACCTGAGCCAAACGCATGCACGTACAACTTCAACGAATGTTTGCGCGTCACTTGGGGGTGCGGAGAACAAGAAAGAGAAAAGATACAGGAATGAACAAGTTAATACGAAACTTGGGTGCAAAAATATTCACAATTATTAATTCGACAGGATCTGTGAGACATGGTAGGTGGTTAAGGGTTAATAATCAAATTATATTTGTTATACCTCACCAAAAAGTATCAAGGTTCTTGTGTATGGTGAGGGATAATCACTCACAAAGGAAAAAACATCAATAAAACAAAAAAATTGAATTACAAAAAATTAGTTAAATTACACTTGATGAGAGGGGCTGCTACTCTCGAAACTATAGTAGTGACAAAATAACTTAGTATGCGTACATTACAAAATTTAATTTAGCGTAAATTAAAAGGGGGGTGGTTGGGGCCACTATTGGGCTGTGGTCGATCAAGACATTTTGATACATTATTTATTGAATTGGCGTTAACTTTGTAGAATGACATATTATAATTATATATAAATATAGCACTTGTCTTAGACCACTTGTGAGTTTATGACTACACGAGTTTCGACCAACTACAGTTGTTGTCGAAACTAGTCGTGTAGTCATAAACTCACAAGTGGTCTTAGGCCTCGGGTACGATACGAGCGTCAGAGCGTCAAGGCGCCCGAGTAGTGAAGGAAGCCGGCCACGATATGACTAACCTCAGTACTGTGCCGTCAATGTGACCCTTACTGCTCGGGCGCATTGACGCTCTGCCGCTCGCCGCTCGTATCGTACCCGAGGCCTTAGACAAGTGCTATATTTATATATAATTCTAACATTTTGAAATTGAGTTTTTTTTTGTGTCAAAGGGTTATAAATAATCACATTAATAAGAGGTTCTTTTCCACAGCATTAATGATGGGGGTTGATTTTCTGGACATTATTTTATGTGTGTAACGTAGGTATTAACAATTTGTTTGTGATAAAATAAAATTTCATATTTTATTGAAATGGTTTTATTCACAACTTCATTCAGATTCATAGTTTTCGTTTAATATTATAATTGTTTTCCACGTAATTTTTGGAATCGTTTTTTATTTTGCAATTATTATAATGCCGCAAATACCGAGACTATATCTATACAAATATGTGTTTCGGAGAATTATGTTGAATTAAAAGAAAAAATTCTCACTAGGTGTACAGAGTGATGTGTTGTGCATAACACATCAGCCCTGGTGGACCTTGCAATGGGATCTGAAACAAAATCCGGAAGTGTTGTAGAAACACGGCAAAATATCTGAGGAAACTCAAACCAGAAGAGTCTGAATGGCAGTGAAAACCTAAGAATAGTTTTTTCTTACTTTCTAAACTTTATAAACTTCTGATATGTCTTGATTAATTTATCAATTTCTAATTTAAATTTCGATCTCTCCATTTTGGGAGCAATGATTTTGTCCGTTAAATAATTTGTCAGTGAAAAAAAAACTCTTAATTATTTAGAAATCAGTTCAGTTTTTTTTCAATCATTTTAGATGTTTTCAGTTCCAGGCGGTTTTTAGCTAACTCCAAAAACGCTCGACAACAATAATCTACGCTAAGTTCTTTGTCACAAGACTCTATAACTTCCTGTACATTTAAAAATCAACACTCCTAATCCTTATTCCACGCCAGTATTACAATGTTTCTTAGAACATCATTAAGATGATAATTGAGTGTTTTTCAGATTCATTTTTTTTCCAAGATTTAATGCAGAAAGATTGAATCTGTTTAATTGACTTTAATATTTAGGAGGCAATTAGCTATCATATAATTTTTCCACATTCCTGTAATTGATGACTCAAATTCATTATTCATCTCCTTAAATAAGTTGTAAAATAATCGTCTCACGTAATAACTTTTCAAATGCAGCGAATACACCTTGACGTATATAATGGCTAAATTAATGACGTGGTGTTTGGCGACAAGAAAACGATTTCTATGTTTGGATGTTCTAATTTTAAGCTATTTTATGGCTATAATTCAAGTAACCCCGAAAAATATATATTGTATTTTAGAGTTTTGGATTTTTCATTACATAGGTGACATATGGCCTATGCTATGCCTTATAGCAGGGATGGGTAAATGAAAAAAATATATCGTATCGATATTTTTAAAAAGTAGCGAAAATAATCGATATACATTGCGAAAAATATATCGATATTTATCGATATTATTTTTTCAAAAATGTAAGGGGAATAAGCTTTTGGCGACCAAAAAAAAATACCCAAAAAAAGGAAAAAATATCGATATATCGGGAAAAAAATATCGATGTATCGAAAAAATATATCGATATATCGGGAAAAAACTATCGATATATCGAAAAAAATATATCGATGACCAAAAAAAAGTGAAAAAGATACCCAAAAAGGTCGCCGGAAAAAAAGTGAAAAAAGATACCCAAATCGATATTCGATATACCGCGAAAAATATATCGACGATAAATATCGATATTTTTCAAAAAAAAAATCGATATATTGATATATCGATATTTTTTACCATCCCTACCTTATAGTATGTTATCTATGGCTATGCCTGATGATTATATTATCTTATCTATGGCCTCATTGCCTGATTATGAGTTTTGGTCTATATTCTGTGATTATGAGAAATGTCATAACATTGCGAAAGTTGTAAATTTCGTTTTGTTGAGAATTTTATTTTTAAAATAGTAAAATAGAGACGATACGTATATTTGTATTGATTGTAAATATATCTGCCCTTGAAAACTATTATGGATTATTCTGATGTGCTTGGTGATACTATAAAGGAGCGAATTTTATTAAAAAACGAACTATTTTATGGCATGTGTCAATGCTGCCTTTCTGAAGATAAATTAAAAAATATGTTACAGCCTCTTGTTTACGACGGTGTCGTGGAAATATATACTGATATGCTAAACAAATGTTTTTCAATCGAGGTGCTTGCATTTTTTTTTCTATATAGATAATATAAATATATCAGTCCATTGTTAGCAATTATCCGTATAAACAATATCATCAGCGTTTATCAGACCGAAAGAGACACTAGGGTTCATCAAAAATATGCTAGGGTTCTTAAAAATGGTTATGGTGTATATTTTGTCTTCTGCATAGTAATTCTAGACTTACCAAAATATATAGGTTCTACATCAGGTTAAACTGAAAGTTTTTCCTGAATATCACCGAGAAAAAGGAAAGATTATACCTTTCTTAAATTTGTTAAAATAATATTTGATAGGGTTTTTTATAAGGCCGTAGTTTTTTTCTTGTTGACAGTATTTGACAGCCACTTGTGAAATATGAAATATAATGTTCTCTCTTGTTTCTACTGCCACATTTCTCTGTTAGTTACGTGAGTACAATTTACATTTGTTTTATGGAAACATTGAAATTAAATTGTTGAGACTTTTTCCTCACTCCCTTCATGAACACTCTGGCCAAGCGATCTTTTCTAGACTATTCCCAGGGTTATTTAAATACATTGTCAGGTCTTCACAGCTAGGCAGTGGTTTCAATTTTGTGTTGTATGAGTTCATATTTATATATTTTGACAGGCAGGAACATATCGGCAGTTCCTACTTATACTATAAAATGTGCAAAAATTTGATTTTAATTTTACTCTCTTAAACTATCTAATTTACTAATTTTTTCCGGATTATATTTAAAAAATTATTGAAAAAAATGCAAACTTTGATGTTTCTTATCTCCGTATCTGTTGACATTTTGTCAAACGTGTAAATAATATTTTCTATTCAAAATTGAATGAAGAATATTCCCCTGAGTTTTTGCTACTAGCTAAGAAACGCCCTGTATACTACATTTTTTACTTGAGGTTTGAGGAACTTGAGTTGGGGAGGTCCATAATATAAAACAAAAAAGTACATATAATCAAATTATTAATTGGGTGTAATTTAAAAGTAAATTTTTTACATATAGTGGTCATATTTATTGCAGAATAACATTTTGGCCCGGTTGTTTCAAGTTGGATTAAAATAAAAGTTCATTTAAAGCATAGATTTTAACGGAAACAGATCGTTTGATTGGTGGAGAACGCAAAAATCTATGCTTTAAAAAAACTGTTACTTTAATCCAACTTGAAACAACCGACCCTTAATAAAGCACTTTTTTCAGATTTGGAAGATTTGTGGCATTAATATAAATATTGTTTAGTAGTTTAGAAAAAATTATGTATTTTTGGGATCTCTATATATCTATTTATAGAATTGATAAATTATCAATTAAATTAAAAAAACTTTCATCTAGTATTGTTAAATGTCAGGTTGAGATGCAAAAAAAGTCTGTTAATTTGTAATGAGTTACATTTTCCACAATTTAACTTATTGGTTAATAATGAAAAATGATTTTTCAGGTTCATAATACTGACGAAAATGTGGAGTACTTATATCTCATATGTGAGTCGTGTGTTGACAAATTAAGACAATGTTTTTCATTTCGCCTTCAAGTAGAAAAAACTCAGTCCTGGCTTAAGCGAGTAAAAAGTGAACAAGATTATAATAGTTCACTGGTGGATCAAGGTATTGTGATTGAATATTTGAATTATTCAGGTCTGAGTAAATATTCTTGTATTTGTTAAATCATGTAAAACTGGGTCCACACAAAACGTAGGCTAGTTGTTACAGCTGTGTTACGTAAATTTAAATCTAACATTAAAAACAATTAGTAATATATTAATGTTTCAATTTTGAATGATTAGAAATATTTATAAATTAGATTTGCTATGTAATACTAAGTAAATTTGCAAATGGCTGTTTAAATACAATTAAAAATGATTTTTTTTTTCAGATTGTGAAATAAAACTAGAATTTGCCAACGGCAATGATGTTCATTCTGATTATGACTCAAATGTAAGAACAAATCTTCGAAAATTAAAAAGAAAATCTAAAAGAAGGAAGAAGTCCACATTGTCAAATATTTCACGGTTAAATAAAAGAAAAGCAAGCCTTAAAATAGTCCGCAGGGATATTTCAAAGAAAATTTTTAATACTTTTCCGAAAGATAAAATAAAAGCGATGTCGAAAAATGAATACAACAAATTATATAACAAAATGTATCACTCAGAATTGATACCATTTAAATTAGATAAAGCCGCAGTTTCTTGTCATCTTTGCCAGGAATCATTTAGATTTCATAAAGGTTTAGTTGACCATATGAGAGTTCACTATCCCAATTTTGTTTGTGATATCTGTGGAAAGTCATTTGTTACCAAAAAATATCTCGAAAAACATATAGTGAGCCACGACAATGAGAAAGTGCCTTGTAACATATGCAATAAATTTTTAAAGAAATCTACTCTAGGTGGTCATATTCGGCGTCATACGATAGGTTGTACTAAATATAGGTGCACAGTCTGCCCTGAATACTTTGTTGATTATTATAAACGTCAAGAGCATATGGAAAAAGTTCATGCAATTGATAAACCTAGATATGAATGTAAGTTATGTCCAAAATCATTTGGCTATTCTAGTGCTCTTTCGAGACATGTTCGTAGTTTTCATTACGAAGAAAAAAACTTCATCTGCAATGAATGTGAAAGGGATTTCTTCTGCAGAAAATCGTTGAAAGATCATATGGTTGTTCACAGTAAGGAGAGAAATTTTCAGTGCGAGGTATGCTTTAAAAGTTATGGTAGAAAGAACACATTAAATCAACACATGAAGATTCATAATGATAACAAGCAACACATATGCCCAATATGTGGTAGAGCATTTACACAAAAATGTACGTTGGTTTGTCATTTGAAAGTACACGAAAAGTCCGTCACTCAAGTTAAAATAAATATTGTCATTTAAATTTACTGATGTTTAAATGATTGATGGAAAAGGTAGTTGCACTAGTTACCTATTTTGTAATTATGTACCTACCCTAATCGATTCACTTATTTAAATATCTAGTAGCATCCTCAGTAAGAACCGATTTAATCGGGCATTATCAAAATGGTTTTAAATATTTTTCTCATAATTTTTTTTTGTACATTGAAGCACATTTTGGTATTTAACGATATTATATACCTACATATATCTTTAGGATATGTAATGCACTTCATGATATATTCATAAACTATGTTAATGAATTATTATTTTGATTAAAATGATTTCAAAAGATATTGTTTTTAAAATTGTAATTCTTTTTGACTTAGTTCAATAAAGTATAAATGGTGTGAAAAATATTCTTGATTGCTTTTAATACCTAAATCCTTTGAAGAATATGATAAGTTTAATTCATCTTCTTGATCATTATATTCCAAAAGTGTACATTGTTATTACGTTATTAAAATCTTATCACAATTACACACTTTTAAAATTTAGCTTATAACGCCCCACTAGGAGAAACCTGTTCTGGGGTAGTTTTGGTACCCTACTTTAGAAAAGAAAACTGGTTTGCCCAGTATTCTTGACAACTATAAGAGAGGTATCGGTCTGCATTTTTATTTTTCGAAGGTATAATAATATTTTTTGTGTGCTCTTTACTTCACCGAACTCTGACTGAATGCACCTCTAAACCTTTTACTCACTGTAAAGATGCTGTAAACCACTGTAAACTAAGCACCAAACCGATTTTTAAATTTGCCGCGAATATTTCCGAATGATTATTTTACACAACAATATGAAAATTGATCTCAGTCCCTAGAATTTGAATTTTCATTAATTTGCATTTGCATTTGTCACAATCTTTCAAATAATGTCCACATCGACATAATTATTTCAAATCATGAGGTTTTTATCAGTTTTATAACCGTATAAAAGTTAGGTTAGGTTTGAATTTCATTAAGCGCATTTGTCACAATCTTTCAAATAATGTCCACATCGACATAATTATTTCAAATCATGAGGTATTTATCAGTTTTATAACCGTATAAAAGTTAGGTTAGGTTTGAATTTCATTAAGCGCATTTGTCACAATCTTTCAAATAATGTCCACATCGACATAATTATTTCAAATCATGAGCTATTTATCAGTTTTATAACCGTATAAAAGTTAGGTTAGGTTTGAATTTCATTAAGCGCATTTGTCACAATCTTTCAAATAATGTCAACATTGATTTAATTATTCCAAATGATGTACTATTTATCAGTTTTATAACTGTATAAAGATTATATTATTGTACAAAGGTCATTGTTAGAAGCCTCAACAATCGGGCTTATGTGTGAAGATATGTGGATGAGGACAGAAGAGTGTGGCGCTCTATCCTCTCTGCCTAATCCAGCGGAGAAACGATGTGATGTTAAGTAAGTATAAGGGTTCTATTTATGCTACTGTTCAAAAAAATCTAACCCAGGTTTAACATCTATTATAAATCATCAAAATACACAATTCCCAGTATAACAACATCCATCAATGACGCTACCAGATATACCTAGTAGTAGAGCTGGTAGACATTTTTGGGTAGGTATTTGTGGCACTGTGAAAACTTTTGTAATATTTCTTTTGTAGGGAATGTCTGAATACAAAAACACAGGCCTGACTGAAGGGTAGTGGGGCTTAACCCTTAGTATTAGTAGTTGAAAATTAAAGAAGCCAGATCGCTTACTCCGCACTAAAACGTTGCCAGGCGTTTGCGTATAATATAACTTTTGCAAACGCCTGGCAACGTTTTAGTCTTGACTAAGTGATGTGACTTCTTTATTTTTCAACTCCTAAAATACTAACTCTAAAGGTATTAAAATTTCAAAATGCCTCAAGAATGTTTTTTGCAAAAAATTCACTAATTTAAAAATTTAACAGTTAAGTCACGGTGCCTCAAATACCTACCCAAAAATGTCTACCAGTTCTTGGACTAATAGCGCTGTTTTCACGCTAAAACGAAGGTACGATTTCGCGATAATCTTTTGTTGTTGTGAAAGTTAGGTTATAATTACCATTTTCTGTAAAACTAACACAATTAAGTAAAATTTCAGCAATTGGAGATCGTAGATCATTAACAGAAACGGTGGGCTCATTCATATTGTAGTTTTACTTAACTTAAAATACTTAACGTGTGTTAATGTAAAAAATATTTTTTTTACTATCTCAATTTTTTTTATTGTAAAATTGTTTACCCATAGGACATAAAAATAACCAATTAATTTAAAGCTGAAATTCAAACATATAAAGTTCGACAATTTTGACGGGTTATTAATAAAAAATCACATTTTGTGGATTTTTATGGACCATTAAAGGTTTAGTTATT
Organism: Agrypnia vestita; assembly: GCA_016648135.1. Lineage (NCBI taxonomy): Eukaryota > Metazoa > Arthropoda > Insecta > Trichoptera > Phryganeidae > Agrypnia > Agrypnia vestita. The sequence continues at coordinate 40,865 of JADDOH010006310.1, read as the reverse complement.
TCATAGATTTTAGTTACAGTTATAAGTTTTTAAAATTCAAAATAATATTAACTTTGAACGTTTATCTTGGTAGATAATCCTGAAGTTTTATATATTTTCTAACATAACATAAAAATATTGCGATAAATATTTTCATCTAATTTAAAGTAAAAAAATTCAAATACACAGTAAAAAAATTGTATTTTTTTTCAATATTCATGTCTTACTTTTTGAAACATCGAGGTGAATGAATAATATTGTTATTTTTCAAACACTGAGAAATATATTTTGTTGGGGACTCAACACTGAACTTGAACAGTTATGAAATTAAATATGGCTTCGTGAATTTATGTTCTAAAATATGTAGTTAAGCACAATAACGACGAAATAATATTTTATTTTTATATTTTATTGGCGATAGCCGACGGTCGTTCGGCGAAGTGCGCAAATTTCACAATTATTTCTCATACCGTTGCGTTTTTTTATCACATTTTTGTACGGAAACATATCATTTTAAAATTTATTCAACAGCTTCCATATGTTTTTAATACGGACATATTATTAAAATGACACAAACTAAATTAATTCATCAATTAATAAATTATAAAACCTACGATGTTTTAAAAATGAATTGCTGAGAATTGCTCCACTTTGTGAGCAAGACTGAATGGCCTCGTGATCTAGATAATAGAGAAGAATAAATAATATAAGAGATAATATCTATTATTTTAATTTATTCACGAAAAAAATTGTCAACTATGTAAAAAGGATTGAAAAAAACACGCAGAAATAAAATATTAAAAAAAAAAACAATGTTTTTATAAGTAAACTAACTAAGGGCCGGTTGTTTCAAGTTGGATTAAAGTAAGCGTTCTTTTAAAGCATAGATTTTTACGTTCTCCACCAATCAGACGATCCGTTTTCGTAAAAATCTATGCTTTGATCGACCGCTTTGATCGAACTTGACACAACCGGGCCTAACAGAATTTGCAATGATTTTAAAAAGTTTAGGATAATCATTTACTTTGTAATATTATTGGAAAAAAAAACAAATCACGAGACCATTCAATCATAAAAGGGGCATAAAGTGGAGCAATTTTCTTCATTTTTAAAACATCGTAGGTTCGGTAATTGATTAAATAATTTAGCTAGCGTCATTTTAACAAGATATCCGCCTTTAAAATATATGGATGAGGACTGATGAATAAAATTTAAAATACCTAATACATATATTTCTAAAACAAAAAAATATTTTAAAAAAACGCAAGAGAAGATATGAGAAAAAAATGTGAAATTTGCGCACTTTGTCGGACGATCGGCTTGACTGATAGAGAATATAAAAGAAAATTGATCCTAAAGTAGGTACATATATTCGTATAGTAATGGCCGATTGTTTGATCAGTAGCAATTGCATAAGTTAAGAAAAAAAAGTATACATTTTTGCGAAAATCAGTTCTTCGGTGGAAAAGTTTTGCTATTACTACTGATCAAACAACCGGTCTTAGTAAATAGTTAACCAGCCAAGACAGAGAATTGAAGGAGTCGGTATTCTCGGCTTCACCATCACAGCGCGGTGCTAATTTTTATGTTCGTGTTTGCGTTTTAATTAAACATTGGAATGTGTCAATAACCTGCCGTCTAGTCACGGTAAAAATATTACAGTTACTTCTTAATGCATCGCCCGCTTATAAATCATTGTTAGTGCACTTCGGATTCGAGCCAATGCATAAATAAAATTAACCGGAGTTAATTTGTGCCAACATATTTTTCAATTCAAATTGTTTTCACAAAAATGGCTTTGTATATCTGGGCTCGACTTTGTTCTCTCGTTCCTTCTATCCTACATAACTTATCACTTGTTTCATATCCTGCTGCGAAGTTTTTAGGTAGTTAATCATAAAAACTGTTAAAAACGCACTAATATTATTATTATTATTTTAATTTATATCATGTAATTAATATTACATATTACCTATAGGTATACATACCTACTTATAAACTTTACAGTAACATTTTTTTTACAAAAATTACTTAATTATTAATACGTATTTACATTTATATCATATTTTAATCTATAATACAATAATACTTTTACCATTTATCATTTATAAATAATCTATAATAAACATCCTATTATCTACAATACTGTACTATTTTTACAATAATTGTAACATTTACTTATAAATTCATTCTCCATATTTTTCGGCATCTTATCATACATGTTTACATTTTGTACATTAGTCAATTTTGTGTTTTAACTTTTTTCTCGTATTGTAAATCTTATTTAATTAAATGCAAAAATCAATGCTTTAAACGAACTTTTACTTTAATCCAACTTGAAACAACCGGCCCTAAATGGTTCAGAATCAAGTAACATCGTAAAGATTCAGACCCTGTGAATAACTTGACGGAAGAGTTATTCATAGTAACTAGCGTTAACTAGTAACTAAATTATTAAAACACAGCAGATACCTACCTATGTGTTGATTTGAAAATCTAAGCCCGATAGTGAATTCCTATTAATGTATTTGGATGTAGAGAAATTCCTTGTATATTTAATGTAGCTATAAAAAAGATTAGTACCTACGTATTGTACGAGTATTATATTATTTGTTTAATTAATTAGTTTGATCCACCTGAGTGTTTTAGTTGGTGCTAATATAATTAAATACAACATTTAATTTCTTTAAAAGTCGTCCATGTAGTAGCATCCCGAGTTTCAGGGTTTAGATCAGATGCTTTTAAGGTCATGGATCATAACTTCATTTGCGCCATTGATCCGATTTCATCTAAAATTATGTTTTCGATTCTTAAGGGGGGGGGGGGTAAGGTAAATTCCGTGAAAAAAAGGCATGTTGTCAAGAATTTTTTTTGGCGATACAGGACTTGCTAGTTTGTTTACTTAATTTACATATAATAATACATTATTTAAGCATTATTTTTTAAATTTTCATTGCAAAATATTTATATTTAAGCGAATGGCTGTGAATCTCCGGGGGCGCCTAGAAAAAAGTTATTTTGCGGTGTACCTACATCATAAAGCCATGTATTCACTAGGGGACAAATCGCGAAACATTCCGCTCGGCATGTCGCATCAACATCTACGCTCATGTTTCGGGGACAATGACGCGGTCATTTGACGTGTACACACCGGGACTCGCATATCTTGTCGCGGAAATGTCATGAGGTTACGATGACAGCTGCGGTATCTCATTTGGCGAAAACGGGGTTCAGCGCAATTCGAAATGTTTTTTTGGGTCGCAATTTCAAATTAACGAGGTTTTACTGTAGTAAATTGAATATTATTAAAAACGAGGTCCTTTTTGCAAATAATTATTGTTTTCCAGACGTCGCAGAAATATATCGCCCTATGAGGTTATATGATAGCCACGTATCTGTTTATGTTAATGAGTTTATCGAAAAGTAAGAGGAGAAAAAAGGGGAGAATGCGAAATTATTTACTGCAAAGAGAAAGAAGGACGGACATTCTATGCGATCTTCGATCGATACAGCTCGATGAGTTCAAGAACGATTTCGTTTTCCCCGCATTGTCATCTTGACAGATACAGCGCATGCGTATTCACTTGTAAACATACCACGTGGTACTGACGCTCCGCGGAATGTTGCAGTGAGTACGCTCGGGTACCGTGCGCATGGCAACGTTGCCACGGCACGTAGAAATGCCGCGCTATGTTGTGCGCGAGGTCGCGGAACAGTGCACGACGTTGCAACGTCACGTAGACTCTATGCCGCGCGTGCTGTTGAGGGACAATTTGTCCCCTAGTGAATACATGGCTTAACTCGCAATAGAATCATCTGAAACAAAAAAATCAAAATGCACTTGTTAATGGAAATGTTTCTCGAGGTAACTCCGTGAGGATTTTTTTTCTATTTTTCAATTTTTGGTAGCACTTGGAAGCCAAAACACCGATTTTCGCTAAAAAAATCGTCCAGTTTGTTACTGTAAAATTAATGATTATTAAAAGAAAAAGCTCCCGGGGATACCTGGTGAATTATGTGAAGAAGTACTACTGTGCAAAATTTCAAAACGATCGGTCCAGTAGATTTTGAGTTATGGCGTACGTGGACTTCAAAAATGACAACAAGTTTTAAAAAAACGCTTTAAAGTTTTGCACACTATAAAATTCAAAATAAAACTCGACAATTCTTTTATACGTAGGTACACAAAGTCGTCGATGCCAGGTCCATACAGCAAAGAGCTTTCATCAAGAAAATCTAGAGCATCTTTTTATCCTTGTCTACTCAAAACTCTTCTAATACAATAGCGCTTCAGGTAAGCGCGTCCCCACCGCGTCCCTCAGCTGCCCGAGCAGGTATAGATAATCTGAGAAAATCAATCTGAGAACGCTTAAATGCTTATAACTTCATCAATTTTGCTCTTATCGAATTCAAATTTTGACACAATATTCTTGCGATGTTATACATTCATTTAACAAATTAAAAATAAAATGCAATTTTTTTTATTAAAAACTTACCCCTCTTAAGGATATTTTTAGCGGTTAGGCAAAAAAGAAAAATCACTCCTAATAAATTGATAAATAATTGGTGTATTTAGTCAAATTAAAACAGTTTTTTTCGTTAATATTGCTTCAAATTTTATAAGATTGGAAAGGGATATTTTTTAGAAATACATCAAAAATATACTTCTTCCATTTTTATTTTGCGAGTAGGGATTGAATTAATCTTTTTTCTAATTATTAATTTATTAAAAAAATAATACTTAATTAAATTCTACTAAATAAAAATGTTAGAACAAGCTGTTATTAAAAACCTTTTTATTAATATGAAGTATAAATTTTTCCTGAATATTTTCATTGTATGTTATGCACTCTTAAATTATTTACAACACTGCAAAAAAATAAACAACAAATTACTTGTACTTTATTTAATATCACGTTTTGAATGTTTAAACCACATTATCTCAAAAGTACTCAAATGTCACTTAGTGAGTTTTACCTCTAAGGGGACGATTTGTGAGATGCATTACAGTTTTTACATATTATTTTCAAATCTAAAAGTTAAACACCATTAGGTATTGGACAAAACAACCATGAGCATTTTTTACAATATAAGTACAAAATAATCACTAAAGGCCGGTTGCATCAATTTGGATAATAGTAACGGGTTGTGTGATTGGCGGAAAACGCAAGAATCGGTGATTTCAATGAATAGTTACTATTATCCAAGTTGATACAACCGGCCCTAAGAAAGAACTTCCGGATTCAGACAATTGAAAATTGTCGTTTTAAAATGTTCGAGATGCCTATACAAAATAATAACAATAAAAGTTATTCAATTGGTATTCGTGGTGAATACTGTATTATCGTATTAGGTAGATTCCGTTTGAGCTTTAGGGATGTGCCCGTGGTATTAATTGATTACGGTGCCTCATACTAACTTAACAATCGATATTTAGAGTGTCTTATTCATCATTAGACTAGAACATTCGAAATGTAAATGTTAATTTTTTAGGAGCTAAAATGAGGCATTGTCTGGTGACCGATGATGTGGTGATGCTGATGGCCTCTCTCCGTGTCACCGATTACGATTCATACTACAGATAGAAGAATTACTTCATGCTTCGTGGAACAGAAAACGCCAGAAGACGCGGGCGTCGATCTTTCGCTCCCGCTCTTTCTGCGTGCGTTTGAAGGAAACGGAAGAGCGGCGGCTCGGCGCGCGGACCCGGCGCGCGGCGCGGTGATGTCAAAAGTGCCGGTGCTTTATTATGGTAGGCGGCTCCCGGTCGGCCCAGTGTCCAGTTTGAATCTGACTCGCGAGCTTGGGAGGTTGTGTTGTGTGAAACACCTTTTAATATTATATATTTGAAACTACTCGACAAAAAGCGGCAACATGACGACTATCGGTAAGCGCATCTTTACTTTACGAAACAAACAAATAATCTCAATTATTTATTATATATGTTATAATTTAACGCTTATGCGGCAAAAGAATTCTACGCGACACTCGTAAATTTCCTACCTACGTGTCGTCGATTGAATCGTGTTTATTGCGTCTATTTTTCTTACCCGCATCGAGTAAAAAGTTGGTTTTACAGAATTATATTCTTGACGCGCGCTCTGCAAATACCGGCATCAGGTCGCTGGAATCTTGCCAGACCTAGGCGTGGTATGTTCGAGTATAACGGTCTTCCGACTTTATAAATTCCTGAACACTTTTATGCCGCTCTTTGACGTACGATTAAGATCGCCCAAAACACGAATCGATTTTTCCCTGCCGTGTCCCATTTTCTTCTTGGTTCGTTACGCAACTCTCGTGAGAAATAACGCTTTAATAGTCCCGGGAGTAGGTACCCGGTAAGGGGTATTTAATTAAACCAATAGGTTTTGACAGGGAGACTAAAATATTTTATAATATTTGTCACCGTGCGATTAGGATTTTAATTATTACTATCGGCAGTCGACATGCAAAAAATTCTTACGTCAACAATCAATGTTAGACTTGTGACCTTCCCCGCCTACTGCGATGTTTTTAAATGGTAGCGTTGCGGGTGCACGGTGCCGGCAGCCGGTGGTGTGTCAATATGTTTTCTTTTGCTTAGGCGTTTCCTGATAACAGCGCGATTGTTTACCGGCCAAATGCAGTAACCCAATGTTGCGGCGGTTAACTATTGTTTAATTTTCGAGTTAAGCAAATTTAATCCGTTTTCGTTACCGGATATGCTACACGCACAACGAATCCGTTAGAATTATTCGATTACGTTGTCTTGGCATTTCGTTGCAATTGTATTCATTTGCTGAATCTGCGTAAATTGCGGGGATTATTCTTAAAATGATCCACCGTAATGTTTATAAAAATAGCTTTGCGTGCATTCCTCGATAGGAGGCCATGCATCATCACCAAATGCGTAATCGTTAGGAGCCGATTTCAATGGCGCATCCTGCTACAGGCGCTTTGGAGGTTCAAATTTGTGAAGGCTTTTTAACTACAAATACACACTCGTAAAATATGATTTAATTATATATGAAAATTATATCTAATGTACGCAATTGAATATGGATTGATTTTAGATATGCGGGGTTATTTGGAAAACATTAATAACCCCCTAGGATTATATTCCTGCCGAAGGTTAAGTCGAAAATTTACAAGCATTCATGACCACTAGTTATGCAATATCAGAGTTTGCATTTTTTTCAATATTCCTGACTTATTTTTTACAAAAATTTCTAATGAAATGTAATCAATATAAGTTACTGTAATCAGTAACTTATATTGATTACGAAAAATTCATTCGTTTCAATACAAGTTAAATAAAATAATAAAAACGCTGCAGAAATTCCAATTAGAATGTTTTCCAGTTGGAATTGCAATTATTTTATTGTTTTATTTGACTTATATTAGAAGAAATGAATTTTTCGTATTCGATACAAGTTACTGTAATGATAGTCCATTTTTTTACAAAAAATAAGTTGGAAATATTTAAAAAAAATGCAAACTTAAATATCGCATATCTCCATAACTATTGATATTTGGTCATGGTTGCTTGAAAATTTTCGACTAGTAATTAAAGCAGGAATCTAGTCCTGCGAGGTTATTAACATTTTCCTAATAACCCTGTATTAATAAATAATAATAGTAAGTTATTAAAACCAATCCGATCTGATATTATTTTTCATATATGAAGATACGCGATTTACCTTCAATGAAAGGTCGATATAATTTATCATTTGCGCTTGTATACGTAATTTAAAATGAGTAACGTTTTCTGTTTGTCTAGTCATATTAAGAGATATTTATGTTCTCATAATGTTACATAAGTAGTTATTTTTACAAAAAATACATCGTTCAAAATTCATGTACTATTCTACAACTATGTTATTTAATTTTTTATTTCTTTTGCATCAATTACACTACATCGAATCTCTATTAATATTTGGTCTTGTATTTGTGGCCCGAATTCAAAGTCAATACTTAGATCATTTATCATCACGCCTTAAAATTGTTATTTTATACTGAAAATTAAGCTTTTAAGGCGTACCTCAACCTTTAAATCGTCGACTTTGAATTCGGGCCTGAGCCTCCCTAACCCAACACCGACGACACGCCTCTGGTAATGTTGACTTACCCAAAAAATATGTAAAACGCAATTTGCTGCGCATGCGATTTCACAATGCGGCACCTCAAAATTAATTACGAATTTTCTTATACACTGTCTACATAAAACACTGCATTAATTAGATATGTGTGTGTATTGGGTGTTAACTAGGTTGTGTCCGCTTTTTTTCCAAATGACGGGGACAAGAGGACACAACAATAAAAAAATCAATAATGTTTGCTTCTTTATTCTTTACAACTTCTCTTGCCAAAATTCTACAAGTTTTTCGATGCTTCTGCGATAAACACCATATGGTCTTGACTCGAATAATTCATTTTTACCCTTCTTAATTCATCTAAAAAAATGAAACTTATGATGTTTAGCCAATAAGGTATTTATTAAAAGTGTCACTTGTAGCGTAGATTAGGCGGTCTAGCCGCATGTATGCAGAGTACCTACTCAGAGTATCGTAGACTAAAGAATTGGAAAAAAAGCGAATAATTTGTTACTGGAACACAAGCTGTCGAAAGTGCTCACTTTTGTCTACTTGAAATTCCATTTGAAGGCCTGTAATTAAATAAAATTATAAATGTAACGTAAAAGCAAATACAATATCTTGTATTTAGAGTAGGAAATTTTCTTTCGAATGAAGTACCTAATAATATACTAATTTGTTTTACTATTGGCGCGCATTTTAAAATTCGTTTTCTTGGCGCGCATTTTACATTTTTTAAGAAACTGACAATCCTACACACTTTATTAATATATGTACCCATACTAAATTATTAAAATCGATTTATTTCTCGAATTTCCTCTACCGTTGACTATTAGATTTAAAAGCAAATCTTCCGTCAATTTTCCTCGTTCACCTGTTTATTTCGAACTGACGAACGACAAACGTCGAATGCGTTTCATCGGAAATTAGGAATCCTGGCTGCAAAATTAGGGCTCGGTCGTGTTGTGAAAGAGAAGGGAGATAATAAACAGGACATGGCAATGTATCTAGCTATAGTATAGTAGAGTGTTCAATAATGTTCCACGCCGACGCGGCGCCGATCTCCGCGGATGGCACACAGCAGCGGGGCGGCCGCTCGCCAACTAAATTCCGGGCCGTGTCGTCAGCCAGCCATATTGATCCGACGTACGTTTTCCGTTACTTCCAGACTTTATCGTGACCACCGTGGCGCTGATCTATCAATGCGCATTGCATCATGTAATATGACGGCATGTTATTCGTTAAATTCATAATCTTTCCTTGCGGTTTACATTAAATCGTCACATGAAAGTCATCCGTGACATTAGTAGGTATTTTCTTTTAAATCCTTGCCAATAATGAAGTAGATAAGAATTAAAAAGTAGATAACAATATACATATAACTAATTATTTTGAGTGTTTTCACTTGGTTACATCCTATTATTACAGTTTGAATTTATTTAGGTTAGAGTTGTGTGTATATTCTGATGTTTCGGCACACATTTCTGATTAGGTAATCAAACACATCAGTCCTGATGACCCTTTAATGGGAACTAAAATATCGACCAGAAAGTTGCAATCAAAGGATTCTGATCGGTCATGAAAACCTGATAAAATTTTAAGTTTTATGTAATTTCTTTCTAATTTTTTATACGAAATTGTTTGATACACGTCTCCATTTAAATTTCTTTATTAGATTTTATTAATGAATTGCGTGGTTCTCTGTTTTTACTCCTAATCTCGCAATTAAGGTATTTTAAGATTTTAGCCTGTTTAGAAAATCTATCAAATAAAAACCTTCGTTGGTACCTATTTCTGTAAATCCTGAAAACTTTCATCATCACATTCAGTCAGAATGCAATGATATTTGTATAGAATGTTATTATATTTGGACGGGAAATTCATGGTGTATTAACAAATACGTAAACATGTCAAATATCTCTACTCATTCAAGATTTTTATTCGCGATTCGTGAGTGGCGATTCGCATTAAATTCCACTGCTGCAGAGCTTTTGAGCTACTCAAAAACAAAATGTTATTTTTCTTTCAATTTTAGAACCTGTGCATGGTTACTAGAGTCTACTTTATTGTCAAGATGAAAGTGTTGGAGTAAATTTTCGAGTTGCATGAGTATGTGAAGTATATAAGTAAAAATCAGTAGCGTGTAATAGGGATAACCTTAGGTCATGCTGTTACCGACTATGTATATATACATATTCGTAGGTATATGTATATATACATATACCTACGAGTATGCATATTTTATATATACTACGCCAAAATGTTTTATACATATATTTCGAAGACGGTTTATATATACAATTAAATCTAGAATTGGACCGATTTCAGTTATACGTTTCTTTTCACTACCTAGGCGTCAAACGAGAGTTAATGAACTCAATAATTCAAATAAAAGTAATTATCGTGGTTAGTTGAATGAGGCCACTTTATTAGCAAATGATTGTCAAAGCAAAATTATAGTTGGAATACACACAAAACATTTAGTATGTCAGTAAATATGGATTAAGTAACAAATATCGTTTCTATAAGAAAAATGCTATAGTACGAAACATTTACTTGCCAACCACATAAAACTCGCAGACTTGAAAGCTAGTGCGAATATAATAGAGATTCAGTAGGAAAATACTTAGTTCAGTACGACTGTCTTACAGATTCAAGAAACAAATTTGATGCGCGCCAATAAGTAAAATAGGATAAGCATTGATATGAAGTTGTAAAACTCTAGCTGGAATTTTAAATCGTTTTTTGATTAATTGTTGCACGATACTAGTAAATATGTTTTATAGTAAACAGGTTTTCTCTGAGTGTGGTGCTAGCCTAGACAACAGATGTCAGATGACGTTTGAAACATTGTCATGACGCCAACTATATTTTGTAATAATTCGACTAAATATGTGGTAAAAAGTGTAGCCATATTACGTCTAAGTAGATGATGACGTGCTTTTCTTTCAACGGTCTGATGGAACTCTTTTCGCACCCGTCACGATCTACCTGGTGCCGCAGAAGGCCGAAGTGGCGGCCCGCGATGACTGGTGATTCGGCCTGCGGATCGCGGCTCGCGGCAGCCCGTCTCGGTATGGGGGCGATGAAATCAGACTCGCAAGCGGCGGTGACATCATGCCACGGGTCAAGTATATTCAGGGGTTAAAAATACAAGTTCCATGGCATATTCCTACAGCATATCAGACGTGATAGCGTTCGTCATCGTCATCATTATTGAATGCATCTAGTGAGTCATCATCATTATTGAATTTACTCTACATACCTACTCAGAGTAAATTATTTATCGCATATGTCTAGCCGGTTGCTAGTTTCCCGCCACCATCCATAGATACCTACATTTTGTTTTGCGTTGGATAAATTGTTGTGATGGGAGTGTTGGCGCGTTGAGAGTGAAATTATAGAATGCAACGAAATATTTTCATAAAATCTCGACTCACAACTATAAGATGGCTGTTTTCCAAATGATATTTAACCAATAGCCAATAACCAATTCCTATAAGTGACAACATCAAGTTATTGAAAATCGTGCTAGGAAAATTTTTTTTCAGTTGAACGGTATCGTAAAAAATAAACAAATCAATCTAGAAAATATTTACTTCATATTTATTTCACCAAAGCTTCTAGCAACTCCTTCTAGAACCACTTACTTTCAAAAGGCCCGAACCCCCACCCGCCTCTTCCAAGCGGTTAAAGGTCTATGCTAGTTGCTTTGAAAGTCCATTCTGTGTTCTTAGAACTTGTCTTTTGTAGATATGTGTATCTACAAGATTTTCCGTTTATCGTCAATTTATGTAACAATCCAGCACCGTCAATTCATACAGTATACCTACGTGCACTATTTCGAAATATATACATTTTTTAAAATAGACACGGAATACGTGTCACATTAATATACTCACTATTTTCAAACTAAGCTAAACGCTTGTGCTATAAAATAGGACTAACTTGCTGGTCTGGAGAGAGGTTCGAACCCGATTGCAATTTTGGCTTTGATAATACATATTTAGGTTTACACTTTTCCCATTTATATCCTTTCCTTTTCTTCTTTATAAGTTATACCTAAAAGTTAACGTATAAAAAATAACCTATTCGGAGACTTCAATAATGTTTTTCATTATCGGGTATCGAAATAGCAAGTGAGGAATCAAATTTTAGGAGGATATTTATAATAATATAAAAGACTAATTAGAAATATATCCTTAAATGCTACCCTGAGTAAGAGTATATACGAAATAGATTGTACAGGTACATCATTGTATTGAAGCCTAGAAGACTAGGATGATTTACTTTTTTTACTAAGATGACACTTATCTTAGTCTTCTAGACTTGGTGGATAAATTTCAGAGTATTTAAAGCGCGTATCAGGCAGTATCACGTATCGGTAAGAGTACCAGGCGGGCTGCCTACGCACGAGGTGAGCTGACAATGTAGAAAGAATCCAGCGAGATTGCACATTGTCGGCCGGAACAAATATCTCTGACCGGAATGCCTGAAGAAGAGTCGTAAAATAGGTTTAGTGATCTGTAGTGCCAATAGAGAAAGAGTGACAAATTGTAGTTGCTAAATATATACAGGGTTATTTGTAAAACATTAATAACCTCGCAGGGCTACATTCCTGCCTTGATTATGAGTCGAAAATGTTCAAGCTATTATAACCTAATATCAATAGTTAAGGAGAAATGCGACATCAAAGTTTGCATTTTTTTGCAATATTTATGACTATTTTTTTGTAAAACGTTGGACTATCTATACAGTAACTCATATCGATTACGAAAAATTCATTTGTTTCAATACAAGTTAAATAAAATGATAAAAACCCTGAAAATATTCCAATTGGAATGTTTTCCAATTGGAATTCGAAGGTTTTTATTTTTTTATTTGATTTGAATTAAAGGTAATGAATTTTTCATATTCGATATAAGTTATTGTAATGATAGTCGAACGTTTTACAAAAAATAGGTCAGAAATATTGAAAAAAAATGCAAACTTTGATGTGGCATATCTCCTTAACTATTGATATTAGGTCATATTAGCTTGAACATTTTCGACTTATAATTAAGGCAGGAACATGGTCCTGCGAGGTTATTAATGTTTTCCAAATAACCCTGTATTTATAAAATATATATATAAAACGTGGAATACTTTGCGAAATGTTATACCCTGGCAAGTTGAAGTATGTGTGTAGGTACTAGTACCTCTTAGTATTTTACCGTCACAGCCATTGAACACACCTTGAATTACAAATACCCACATCTGCCCTGTGTACATGTACATGTAGGTTCTATGTATTCCAGTTGGAATTAGTTGAATGCGGATTAAATTGTAATGGTGTGATATTTTTGTGAAGAGTGACTATGTAGTCAGTGATACCAATTTCCTGCTATGAAATGAATTTTGTACGATATATAGCAACGCGGATACTCACGAGAGAATCGGCTTACTTACGTTATTACATATTTTTGGTTGGTTTCTTAATGGTTTTTGATTTTTTCTCAAAAGTTTATCAAATACACACTTAAAATATATTATTGAACTCACTTTGTATTGCAGACGCACAATTCGGTTTCGGGAAGAACTGAACTTCCCAGCGACAGGTGTAAGTTATCTACACCTGCCGTTAGCTGTCCTTCCCAAAACTAGCAGTGGAACAATAACTCTAAATAATTGTTTGTGTATTACACAACGTTAGTTAAAATTTTACACCACGGAGTAATTGCCAACTCGATTAATGACATTATTAAAATACGCACTTGATGGAAAATGGATGGCGAATGTATTTGAAAAATTGGAACTGTTATGTTTGAAATCGTTAAACTACTTGCACAAAAAATAACTTGGATCATTTTTTGTCTACAAAAAACGTTTTGTTATGCTGCTTACATCATAAATAACTTAATCTTTTAGATAAAGTATTTAAAGATTTCGGTAGGATTACAAAAATTTAAAAAAGGAGGTACACGGAATACGTGTACTAAGCTCATCACTTGTACTACTTGTTATTAGAGCAACAAACAACATAAAATAATAATTACAATTTCATTTCGATTTCATAATAATAATTTCTTGTAATAAATAACTTATCACATGTTACGTATCGTCTACTGAAATTACCTATGAATGTGATGCAAGTAGCATAACAATGTGTTTTCTGTCAAACAACTCGACAAATTTATGTTACGTGTTTCATAAATAACTCGGTCATGTTTTCTCTGCATACACCACGTCGTTTTGATTTAAGACTTTAAATTATAATTTATAGAAATAAACTTGGTTTATACCACTTTTTTATTGAAAAAAATTAACACGTTTCAGAGCCCATGGCCCCTTCGTCAGGATAACAAATGCATTATTATTTAAACGCTAGATTACGACTTTAAACGCTATTTATCCATCTTCTGTGATCAGAACATCGGCCAGAGATGTCACATATACACGGCAGCATATCCCAGAAAACTATACACAGAAAAATCCGAACGGCCGTGAAAACCTAAGGACATTTTTAGCTATTTATCCAGATAAAGTATTTAGGAATTTTGGTAGCAAAATACAATTTTTGTCAGGTTTAGATTTTAATTCATTGTTTGTCGTTTATAGCACTCAAACATATTTTTGCATTTTAATTAACTTCGTCAAAACAAATAGTGTCTGGTCTTTTAAATTATTATGTGAAGTATCTTGTTGCCGTGCGAGCTTGGGAGACTTGTACGAAAAGATCATCGATTTTAGTATTCCATGACCAGCACACTGTGCTTGGATAAAAATAGCCTCGTCAGATTTTCGAGGTCGGGTCGGGTAGAGAAATGTCACAAATGTAATATAAATATTTATTTTACTAGGCGGGCCGTTTTATCTTTACGGTAATAAATAATACGTTTGTATTATACACCAGTGAAATTTCGAAAATAATAATAATGGAAAATGTGAAATAGAATATGTAGGTATTTTAATGTAACATGGACCGCTATATTTGTGGGTTCACTCCAATAAGAGATTCCAATTCCTTACTCGCCGGCAGCCAAATTATAAAAAAAATATAATAATTGCTATGATATTTTCTGCGATACTCGGGATATTTAGCCCTTCAATTCTCATTCCCAAATAGTTGACATTTGGTGTTTCATTTTCATATTTAGTCCAAAGCATATTCAAAGATACACATAATATTATATAATTTACTTAGTTTACTCTTGTGCCGTCCAAAATAATTTAAAGCAATAATTACATTGTGCTTGGTGTTTATTGTTTATTATGTTTAATTTGCTTAGTCGAAGTTAAAGTAGCGAACAATATCCGTAAGCCCTGATAATAATGCTAATCGATTAAATTATATTGCTACCATAAGCGCTACCATACACACGATAGGCATGATGACAGATTTTGAAATAACATTCTATATTGTAGGTACACGTCTACTATTACCGAAAATAACATTATTTCGGTAATTAACTAAGTATATTTGATTGCATTTTCATCTACATATTTTTAATTTCGCGCAAAAACGCCCGCAGCCGTCTTTTCGTCTTACGACATTACGTCAAGCCTCAGTAAACATTGCATTGTGTCTATGGCAACAGTTCAAAGACACGGTGGTGGGTACTGAGGCGTGACGTCATTCGCTCTGACCGGTGTTTCAGTTAAAATGGCGGATTGCACAATTTTATACATACTTTTATTTTATTGAAAATCTTATTAATCTCAATGTGTAGGTAGGTATTTTAAAACTGTATCATTTTTTATAATTCTTTCAAAATATTTTCTTCTCTAAAATCACTTATTCCTTTAATTCTTCAATACTGTTTATGCCTATTCCTAATCAGACCAAATATGTATATTCCAACTACGTTAGTTGGAATGAAAGAATATGGTTACGTACTTTGGTAACTGCTGCTCTAAAATTTTTAAAGAGGTTGTTATTATGAATAAGCATTAATTAACCCTGCAATGTTCAAATAGCATATAACTATCTAAGTAAATAAGAAAATTACAAAAAAAGAAAGAATATCAACAAGATAAATACAATAAATAATAGAGTAAGTATGTAGGAAAACTGTAAAAGAAAAGATAAGTAGATTTATTTTTTAAATGTACAGAGTGTACGAGCATTAAGTATATCAACAGAGTTGTATTGATTACCTATGCAATTTATGTACAGGTGAATTCAAATACAGTTAATGCGCTGGGTACATACATAAAATTGCTCACCCTGTAGCGAAACAGACGACCTGATGATGACGATTTGATCTAGCTCGCTAAGATTAACAACATTATTTTATTCTCGCAAAAATGCTCTTAATTACGAAAATCGATTCACCCAGGAATGGCATTACAGATTCGTTAATTGCTCGGACCAGTAGACGGTGAACGTGGTTCCATCCTGATTCGCTGGGTAATTAATTATTAGGCTTGGCAGCAAAACACGCCTAGAGGCTCACTTCGAGCGATCGATCTATGGATTGATTGTTGAAAATAAGAGGTGTTTATTTTAGAGGTATAGAACTTTAAAATTAAATAAAACTCAAAAAAAAATTCTCACTCACAAACTTTCTCCAGCGATCGCCAATTTGACAACTGACGGCTGATTTGTGCTCAATTCGATTTGCTATTACGCAAGAACAACGCTTGCAAATCGTAAAATCTTGCTATCGTAATCATATGTTTTAACGCCGACGGCATAAAAATCTTTCCAATAAATGATTGTAAAGATAATTTTATCGAAAAAATTCAACATGTTTCGAAATCAATGGCTTCTTCGTCAGTATAACAAAAATAGAAATTATTTTTGTTATCCTGACGAAGAATTTGTTTTCGAAGAAGAAGAACATTGGTTTCGAAACATGTTGAATTTTTTCAATAAATAAGTGGTTTTACAGAGTTAATTTATATCAATTATAATTATGTTACCACAAAATAAATTTGCTACATTTGAAGAAGAAGATAATTTTATCCTTTTATTTGACAATACCATGGTCATTACTACGATTTTAATGTGTTTTATTTTATTTTAAATATCTGTACCTCAAAAAAACACCCGATATAAATTTTACGCGTCTGAAATATTATAGGGATCTTCTGTTAGACTTCACCTCCTGTTTTTAATTATCACCACCACGCCAGGAACACGACAAATAGACACGCTAAGTAAATTTCCACACAAGAGTGTCGTTTTTCTCAGTGTACGCGGACACAGGCTTTAATATTTGCATTTTCTGTTCGCGTCTAGATCTCTCCACCGAGGACAACCTCCAGTACACCTTCTACCCCGTGACGTCAGGATGCATGAACTTCAAGGTGCGCGCCGGCAACGACGCGCACGTCGCGCTCACCTCGGGCCCGGAGGAGACCACCCCCATGATCGAGGTAAACAGCAGTGGCGGAAAATAACTTTGTACCTGCTACAGTTGCCGGCAAACTTCTTGAAATTTTTTGGCGTAGTGGGGAATGCGCAGAAGACAAAATTTGGGTCTCTTTGGTGGAATAGTACACGCGCAAATTTCCCCCCACTACGCCGTAAAATTTCAAGATGTTTGCCGGCTACTGTACCAAATATTTCCAATATCCAGAGTACGTTTTTTCTGCAAATGGTCCAGACATAAATTTTTTACGCATTAATGGTTCAATTATACACTCGTAAAATTCGCTGTTTTCAGTATCACAAACTGTAAAAAATGCGTCACACAAACGTATTCTTCAAAACAATCCGCTCGCTTCGTAATATGTTCTGTGCATTATATCTATACAGGTGTCTCATAGCTAGTAGCAAAAACTTCAAGCAACCATGGCCGAATATCAACACTTACGGAGAAATGCAATATCAAAGTTTGCATTTTTTTCACTACATATTTCTTACTTATTTATTGTAAAAAAGTTGAACTATCATTACAGTAATTATGAAATATTCATTTGCTTCAATGCAACTCAAATAAAATGATAAAAACCATGTAAAAAAATTACATTTCAATTTTTGCCAGGTTTTTATCATTTTATTCGATATTAGGTCATGGTTGCTTGAACATTTTCGACTCACCATCAAGGCAGGAATCCACCTATAAAATTTTACCTATGAGACACCTTGTATAAGCAATTTAACGAATGCGTATACAATATTCGAAGTCCTTAACACGCGGAACTGAATGCGCATGCGCGAAAGTCGAATACTTTCAAACTTTGTGGATACGGAACGAATAGAATCCAATGTTGCTGGTAACTGTGTGTTTCATAAATGTCGCAAGTTGAAAATGTATATATATATATTTCGAGTCGTAATATGTGTATGATTGGGTTCTAAAGGACAGGACGAATTATTTATGTGCAACGGTGCTTTTTTCGGCTAGAAACAAATAGTTCAAAGGTTTATGCCTCTAGAACGCAAGGAATGCGGAGTAGCGAAGGGAAAAACTTCATTTCAAAATGAAGACTACAACACACACACGTTCACCAGTTTGAAGACTACAAAGTGTACACTACAATTGTAGTACTACGAAATGAAGTGAAGTAAATGAAGTGAAGTAATGAAGTAATTGTAGTATTAATGAAGTGAAGTAATGAAATGAAGTAATTGTAGTATTAATGAAGTGAAGTAATGTAATGAAGTAATTGTAGTATTAATGAAGTGAAGTAATGTAATGAAGTAATTGTAGTATTGATGAAGTGAGGTAATGAAATGAAGTAAAATTTTTAAATGAAGTATTTTTTTCCCAAATAAAAATTAGGCGAGCTAAAAAAATATTTTCTCCAAAGTAACATTTGGCGCGATTCCAAAAAAATTTCAAACCATGGGGGGGGGGGGTTGTTACTTCCCAAAAATTTTTCAAACCATGGGGGGGGGGTTGTTACAGATTCCAGAAAATTCTTCATATATCTACATCAACTTTCCAAAAATTTCACGTAAAAAATACACTATTTAAAATGTGTTTCTCATACTTTCGATAACTTTGAAGTGTATGTACTTTGTAGTGTTCGCTTTGAAATGAAGTGTACTATTTGAAATTTATACTTTCAATAACTTTGGTGTTTGTAGTTTGTAGTGTGCACTACACATCAAAATGTGCGAAGTGTGCACTTCAATGTAGTGTAGTACTACATTGTAGTAGTGAGTACAGAGCGGACCCATCACTAATGCGGAGCATCCAAAGCATGAATGAAGCAACCGCGCCTGATAAATATCTGTCTTTATTACCAAGAATAAATGGCAAACGAAAAATTATAGCCTTTTTTTAATCTCGTGTCGGAGAACTGGAATTCCCTGCTTCATCATCAGAACCCTCAGTTCAATCGACAAAAGACGCAATAGCTACACAACTTGCTTATAAATTTGTGTTGATGTGCATCGCACGAAGCACCGGTTTTTATGATGTCATTGTTAATGGTTGACAAGTATTTTTATCTCGTCTTTGTTTTACGCAATCGAATAAATATGTAAATCCAAAATTGGACTTATTTTATACAGGATATAACAGAGTTAGTCCACAATACTTTACAGGTAGATTCCGGCCTAAATTATAAGTTGAAAATGTCCAAGCAACAATGTCTTAATATCAGATATGAATATATATATAATATTACTACATTGTTGGTTGAACATATTATTAATATATAAAAATAAATATTAATACATAAAAAAAATAACGTTATGGAGATAAGCGATTTTAAAGTTTGCATTTGTTTTTCAACATTTCTCACTTATCTTCTGTATTTTGGACTATGTTTGGAAAAATTGGACCATGATTAAGGTAACGTATAACGTGTGTGAAAAATTCATTCGCTTGCATATATGAGTTAATATTTTTTTTAAATTCTTCAAGATTTTAATAATTTTATTTGACTTGTGTTGAAGTGAATGAATTTTTAATATTCGATATAAATTACTGTAGTAATATTTCAACGATTTACAGAAAATAAGTCAGAAATATTGAAATAGAAACGCAAACTTTGAAGTCATTCATCTTTTTAACCATTGATATTACGACATTTAGATTGCACATTTTTTTATTCCCATAATTTAGGCAGGAATATACTTGAAAAGAAATGTGGACTAGCTCCGTTACATATACAGGATATGCATTTAGGGTGCGTGTATACGGATGAAACTTGAAGCTCTCATCAAGGACAAGCGAAGGATACGAAAACAAAACCTGTTCATGCGGCGAATGGAGTGATTTGTTTGAAAAAATATTGGCAGCCTTACATTTAATAACTGGTCTTGAAAATATGTTTTAAAAGCACTTTATCCAAATAAAAACAAATTTTAAAAAGCCACTCTTTATCTCAATTTCCTCGATTAGATAGGGGTGATTTTGGGTCTGATCCATAAAGTAAGATCAGAGTTCAGCACGGAGTAAGCTGTCATGCGTTGCCTGGAGTATTTTTTACGTAGAACGAAATGATCACATGATGTTTATAGATGACTCTTCTTCTTCGAAGTTTCAATCCTGGGAATTGGTTTGCAGCAAAGTCCTGCATCTCGTTAATCTTGAGACGTGTTCTTCCGCCTCTGGAGGGCATTTACTATCTCCAGGCTAATGGAGTACCCTAACCAACTTTACCTTGGAGTTGCTTGTTGGTGTAGTCATGACGCTCCCCTTGTGATCTGGTGGTTCGGGCCCCTTTCCAGGACACCAGCAAGTTAGCCCTATTTTCGTAGCATAAGTGTT
Organism: Agrypnia vestita; assembly: GCA_016648135.1. Taxonomy (NCBI): domain Eukaryota; kingdom Metazoa; phylum Arthropoda; class Insecta; order Trichoptera; family Phryganeidae; genus Agrypnia; species Agrypnia vestita. The sequence continues at coordinate 20,161 of JADDOH010006310.1, read as the reverse complement.
AGCTTATTTTGAAAATAGTAAGAAAATTGATGCTACACGTATTCCGTGTTCGCATCTATATTTTTTTTAAGAAAAAAGAGAAAAAAGTCTATCTGAGAGTCGGCCAATCCTGACCAGTATATCCCTGTCCCTGTCTATATTCGCCGACATGACTATGTCCTTGCTCACCGCCCACCTCGCTAAGTTCATTATTACATTTAAATCTCCGAGACGCGAGAGGTAAGTCTCATCCATGTCTACACATTCACATCTTTAAAATATTGTCACTATCCGTATTAAAATTAATAGAAAAATGTTTTCTCAGAAAAACTCGTAGTGGGATTATCAACGAAAGCAGTGATATATATATGAGTGCCTACATAACTGAACCATATTCTAATTAACCGTTACACATCTTCACGTAGACGTAGGACAACATTTTGTCTTCATTAACTCCGGTGCGCTATTCTTGGTACGCGTTCAATTATGTATATTTCCGGCGGTATTTTTATGTCAAGCTAAAAACGTAAATTTTCCGATGTAATTTTAATTTTAAATATTCGTTGCACGATCAGCGTTTGACATTTTTTCCCGTTCTATTTCTACTGTTGACAACGATTTTTACCGGAGGTATTTCGATGATTTGAGTGTATTGCATTTGTATACAGAAACCGGTTAGTATATGTATAGGTATATAATAATAAATGTCTGTTGTTTTAACAAAGTATGTATTCAAATCTTCACCTTACTTACTCAGCAGCGTATTATGTCGTATTTTGTTTGCATTACTGAGGGGTAATCAAAACATACCAGCAGAAAGATTTACAGAATTTTAGTGGATTCTTTATTTATTATTTTCAATGCTACGTTCAGTGTGGAAAATGAATTAAATAAGCGGCGAGTCGTGACACACAACTGTGGCAGATCCGGGATTTCTTTAAATAAAGTGGTTTGTGTCTCGGTTAATTTTTTTAAACTGCCCGGCAAGGGGTTTGTACCGCGCTCCCAGATCTGATTCTTATTTATAAATCCGGAGTCTTAGCACACCGGTAATATGAAACGCGTCGATATTATCGTATTTGTAATAAATGTACAAATCATCTAACAAAAAAACCTCTCTACAAATTGTCAAGTTTTCAGAAGAGAGTAAAACTTTTTTTCGAAGTTGAAGATCGACCTTTAGCTAACTACAATTAATAAGCATATAAATCGTATTTTCGCATTTAAATTATCTGAAAAGTCAAAAACAATGCGTTAAATTTGTTGACTTCAAACTCGTGAGATATGTTTTAGATTACTTCACTTAATAGGTTTTTTTTCGAAAATCTTCGAAAATCCGAATCGTATGCTGGCATGTTACGGTGTTACCTAGCGCAAGCAACAATTTACGAGTAATTTCATACACTGATATACGATGATGAGATTAATCCTACCCTCGTGATCAAATGACGCGTGGAATATTCCAGGTGTTCCTCGGAGGCTGGGGCAACACCAAGAGCGTCATCAGGCGTAACCGCGAAAAGCCCGACAAGGTGGAGGTCAACACCGCGGGGATCCTCAATGCGGACGAGTTCAGATCATTCTGGGTTCGCTGGAGCGACGGAGTCGTGATGGCCGGCAGGGAAGGCGAGGCTGCCCCCCTGCTCTCCTGGGAGGACCCGGAGCCCTTCCCCATCAACCACTTCGGAGTGTGCACCGGCTGGGGCGCCACCGGCACCTGGATCATCGAAGGTTAGTGCCGCTAGGTCGAGTATACCCAAATGTACCCAAATGCTTTTAATAAATCGTAGAGTGGGCGTGCGGTCGGGTCGTGGCAAACTCATTCAACCACATTTAATTGGATTTCATAATATGTATCAACTCTTATACATTTACATGAACAAAGAATCGGACTATTAACTCGCTATCTTACTAAATCTGTCCAATCAATCTACGCGAACTCAGCAGGTTCTATGTGACATGACTTCATATATGGGGATATAAAACCAAATGCAAAAAATTTAAAAAATGTTTTGAATGCAATCACCGAGGATTACTGCGAATTTAGAATGTACTGGATTCAAGATTTTATGTATCTATCCCTTCCAAAATCACGTGTCCTATAAATTTATAGGCTATATTTTTAATAACATCTCGAATTCAGTACGTTCCATATTAGTAATCCTCGATGACTGCATTCATTTTTTTTCCAACAGACGCCTGGTTTCCATGGTTGGTTTACATTTGTTTCCATATAAAATACTATTATCAAACACTGCGCGAACGATCGGTTGATCCGTTTCGGTTGCCGATTTGTTGCGACGGAAGATCAACGTAGTGTGGCGCTAGCCTTACCCTCAGGCCTCGACTTCCACACGGTGTCAGAACAGTACGCCTCGTTTACTTCTGATCTAGGTGCCTTCCATATAATATCAGAAGTAGGTGACTTCCATGTGCTATTACAACAGAATGTCCGGTAAATTCCTTCCACACGATATTATATGTTTGGTTTACTCTCGGGGCTTGAAGGCTTGAAGAACAGTAAAACAGTAAGCCCGTTTTATTCTCACAACTTGGCACGTTCCACTAGGTGATATTGAAACATGTTCCTCGGTTGCCCTCGGACTCGGCAGGTTCCACAAGATGTTAAAACATTGCATGCTTGCAGCTTTGCGTAACTTTTACATTCATGTATTTGATGAAATAAAAATATTTAAAAAAAACAATTGCCTGCTTGTAGGCGTGTTTAGCGCGTTTTTATTAATAATTTTAACTGAGCTTATCTTAAGCTTTGTGCTATTAATGGTAGAATTAACAAACTCCGCTACGAGATTTTGCCCGATTTGTTCTCAGCTCGATCGCACGGTAGAGTTTCTCAAATACACATTTGTTATTTATTGCACATTGGGGTTAAGTATATTTATTGCACCCGCATAACGCTTTTCCCACACGATTTGACTATTCAAAATTTGTAGACCGTGACGAAATCACCACGGAGGATAATCTCCAATACAAGTTCCACCCGGTGACATCCGGAGATCTTCAGTTTGAATTCAAGGGGCCCTCGAACTGCCACGTGGCTCTGACCATGGACAGGGCCGAGACAGACCCCATGTACGAAATCATCCTCGGGGGATGGGACAACACTAAGTCCGTCATCAGGCACAGGCGACAGAAACCCGATAAGGTACACCTCGCGCTTAATGTCTATATGAATGGAGTATCAAAACCGTGGGTGTGAAACTTAACTGGATATTGTTATTACCAAAAGGTGGTCGTGGATACCGTCGGTGTTGTGGATGGAGGAGAGCTCAGAAAGTTCATCGTGCAGTGGAGAGCGGGGAGAGTAATCGTCAGGTCCGGGACTGGCGCGGGGCCCGTTATCATGGAGTGGACAGACGATACGCCCTTCCCCATCACGCACTTCGGGGTGCGCACCGCCTGGGGCGCCACCGGCAAGTGGAGGCTCCAGGCCAGTGCAGCCTGCCCGACAGGTTAGAAGAGCATTGTGCATTCCTAGGACGTTCTCCATGTCTCCATGTTCAAAATTATTGCCCTTGAAACGTAGCAGCTCACTAAAGCGACTAATGAATAATATTTTTATATACTTTAACATTACGACGAAGTGAGCTTCACTCGATCGAATGTTTGATTATTATTACGATGTGTGTAACGCTAAACTAATAAAAAGGCACATTCAAGGCCATGTTGCTTCGAGATTTGAGTTTATTTTTCTATAAGAAGAAAGTCGGATTACTTCACGGAAAGGAACATTACTTTGGGAGCGCTAAATGCACGATTAGCAGAATTATTATTACATACTTTATTGTGTTGCATGATAATTTTAAGATATAAGAAAATAAATTATGGGATTCAGAAATATTGCATTATGTTGTGTTTTGTTTAAAATTTACTTAAAACTGTTTGGTGTTTACTCTGTTTATTTATTTATTTAAATCTGCCTCCGTGGTAAGTAGACAATTAACATTTATATTCGTTAATGAATTTGAAAATAATATTTAATGGTACAATTCCCATTAATATGTGATTAGCACATCTATATTTACTTAATTGCAACTTTTTATAGGGCATGTGTAAGGGCATGAATATGTATGTACGAGTATATGCAGGTATAGATATATGTAGTACAAAACAGGAATTTACGAAACCGGTGATAATTTAAGAAATATTATTCTTTATATCATTTCTGCGATATTTCGTCACCAATAATGTTCTCTTAGTGAATTGTATACGTTATAGACCAAGATGTCGACTGCGATCAAAGATTTTATCATCAAAATATATTTAAAAATTAAGGCAATAATTTGTCTCTTAGCTATCGTGGTCGGAAGATACATAAGGCGAAATTGATTTCTATGGACTAGATTGTTAAATCTAAAACTATAGACGATTTCATTGATTATTACAATAGAGAAGATTTTTTCTATGCTATTAAAATCCGATACATTCTCGCCATTTTCGGTGATTTATAGCGTAGTTTAGCAGTCAATGTATTAATTAGATGATGAAGTAAATGTTTTCGTGATGGGCGAGCTGCTGTCGGTAACTGACTACCCTCGAGTGCCTTTTTATTACCAGAAATATTTCCGTATTACAGATTTTACCAGTCAGATAGTTATAGCCATAATTGGCAACTCTTCATTGTTATTTTGTCTGGCAACTCTATATTGTTTTTCTGTCCTGGTAATTTGTACTAATTATTTTGCGCTTGCACTAATTATAATGTGAATGATTTACCTACTGATTTCAAAAAGGATACAAAATTACACTTTAGTTAGCAAAAAACTAAATTAGTTTACGCAATTTATACGCAAGGTTAAGGACAGACGTGTAGTGTAATTTGTCAGTTGTAATAAAGTAATTAATGTACAATTACATATAATATAATAATTTATATCATTGAAAGCATTTTTAATAAAATAGAACATAAAAAAAATAAGTCTTATTTATTTTAATGTGTTCAATCTGGGGATATCTGGCTCAGCTGGCTCCATATGAGGTTAGAATATTTTACCTGGTTTAGGGCCGGTTGTTTCAAGTTGGATTAAAGTAAGTGTTCTTTTAAAGCGCAGATTTTTACGTTCTCCACCAATCAGACGAACTGTTTTCGTAAAAATCTATGCTTTGATCGACCGCTTACTTTGATCGAACTTGAAACAACCGGGCCTTAGTCGTAGAACTCCGCTAGTTCCACGTGATGTTAGATAATTTTTTATTCATCACTCGTAGAAGTTGACTAATCCACACGATATAAGAACATTTTTCCTGTTTTTTAGAACCTTGTTAGTTTTACACGATGGTTGACCCGTTCCAGGTTTCCTCTTAGCTCGGTCGCACGGTAAAGTTCTTGTTATTGCACGCTGGGGTTAATTTATTAACTATTGCACCCTGTGTAGTGCTTCTGCGACACCAATTGGAATAATAAATATTTTTTCGCAAATAGTAATAATGGTATTTGTAATTGTAGTAATTATTATAAGGACACAATTTTTTACACCCACAAAAGAATTTTAGAAATCTGTATGAAAAATTATAAGATCCCTCGAATGTCACCACATGAAGACGCCAATAAGAGAAGTACAAGTGTTTAAATTTGCAAGCTAAAAATATGATATTTTAAATGTAAATGTACATCGCTAAGAAGTTGAATGAAATTTAATATTTATAAAAACTATTTAATTAATTTGTATAAACCAGCTAATGTTTTCTTTCAAATGCTCGCGATTAATTATTATTTCTTTGTTGAATCTTTGTCACTACTCTATCTAAACCCATTTGCTTTTATAAATTCAATCTTATAAATATGGTTTCAGGTATTTTCACTATGGTAAATAGTACATATTTTTTCTTTTACTGGCACAAATATGAAAATACTATTATTTTATGGAAAAGTCTCTCTGTTTTCTATCATACTTATACACATTGATCTGGCCCATCTGAGATATTAATATTTATGGAAATATTTATGTACGCATTTTAATTTCAGGTTTACGGCAAATATTTTTAAATATTACTTTTCACGCTTTCTATTGAATTATTCAAACCGCCTTTATTCGCTTTCACAAAAAGTATCTGGGTACATTTTTTGCGCTTTTGACTATTATTTAATTTTTTACCCGGATATTAAAGGAATATATTATTGTCCGCGAACAGCTCAACCCAGCCACGGCGTCGCTCCCCGATCCGCCCCCATGATGTCCGGGGGCGCCGCGGGCACGTGGGTGGACTCCAGGGGCGGGCAGCTGCCCGCGGGGGCCGTGGTGGGGGGCCAGGACGGGGAGGCGCTGTACGTGGGCAGGGCGCAGCACGAGGGGGCCCTGATCCCCGGCAAGGTGGTCGCGTCCCACGGCGTGTGCTACGTGGCGTGGGGTGGCGCCGAGCACGGCAAGGAAGAATACCAGGTAACATTTTTAATCGCATCATTTAATATGTAATTATTACAAGTTTTCTGGTACAGCAGAAAACCACCGAATTCTGACTTTTTTCGGTCCAGTTCCAATCTTATTCCAATATTAAGTAAACTTTTCACTAAAGCCTTACATCACGTAAAAACATTGTGAAATTCGTAGTTATCAGCGGTTTTGTCATATCCGCTCATAAGTTGGCCCTTGGCTCTCGCAGCCCAGTGAGCGTAACACTGGCTTCTCACACTGAGGGTTTCGGGTTCGATTCCATAAGATCATAATTATTCTATGCAGTTTACTCAAGTATGGGTGTTTTTTAATGACTTCAGTAATCGGGTAATTCTAGCCTGTTGAAGCTTTTAAAAGATATGGTATTGGGAATGTTAAAATACTTTATAAAAATCTCTCCCATTAATGATATATATTTTTAAAATGTAACATTCTCACCTGAACTCAGAAAACATTATCTTGCCCACGGAATAAATGGTATTAGCTATGCATCAATCAATAACAAGCATCAAAATAAGATATTGATCGAGATAATTAAATATTATTTTTTCGACTTCTTCGCTGGAGTTTGGTTCCCCGCCCATCATCCATAAAGTGTTTTTTTTTTCAAAAATGTCGCTTTATAATAAGACTATACTATGACTTACAAAAATATGACTTTGTTTTCTTGTGTTGACCAACTTCTAAGAAATTTTATGTTTTTGTAACACAGTTTTTAAGGGAAATTTATTGTAAATTTTTGCCAAAATGAAAAATTATATATTTTTTATTATTATTAGATATTAGTTGATTACAGTCTGATATTTGAAATAGGTGTAACAATAAATCTTTTACTTGCTACCTTTCTAAGAAAGCAGAACTGCTCGTTTTTAGAAAGGGAGTTTGTTTATAGTATCATATAATGAAAGTTATATACAAAATTAATAAATTACATATACATGGAATCTAAATGGTTCATTTTTGAATGATTTTGGATTTACTATTTCTTTTCTATTTTTAATGCAGTGATTAGTTGATTGGTATTTATTTAATTCCGACAAAAGAATAGTGATTATGCGCTGCACTGGTATTATATTTAGGGGTGTTAAAATGTAATACCAGTGCAGCGCAGGTGTTAAAGACTCTAGGTTTTTTTAGTATAATTTTGATTGTACGTTTTTGCGCTGTGTATAGTGGATTTAGAGAAGTTTTGTAAGAGCTTCCTCACTCAAGGGACGCGTTGTCGAAGGTATGTGATGATGTGATTAAACAATGCAAATGTTTGTCAGGTGCTGGTGGGCGGCAACGTGAACTGGGTGCCGACCAGCGGCGCCGCCATCCCGGCCGGGGCCATGCCCGCCGGGGAGACCGAGGACGGCGAGCCGCTCTTCGTGGGCCGCGCCAGCCACGAGGGCTCCCTCACCGTCGGCAAGGTGCAGGCCTCCCACGGCGTGTGCTACATCTCCTACGGCGGCCAGGAGCTCGGCTTCCAGGACTACGAGGTCCTCGTGCAGTAGAGCGGCGCCGAACGCGCTCCTGCAAACCGAGAGCGAGCCGGCAGGATCGGGGGCGGGCTGGGTAGAATCATCAACCACGCGGAACTTCCGCACCAGCGCGTCCTTTACAGCTTCGTGTAATCAGTGTCTTAACAAAATTATTGTAACAATTGATTTCCGTAGGTTTTCGCAAAAATTTATCACAGCACAACGATGTCCAATTTCCAAAGCTATTAACCGGGGGTGACGTAACAAAAATGGACATTCGTTTTCCCGTCAATTATGCGCGTCAGATCTTTTTAGCTGAATGTATTTTGAATGTAACAAAATAGATTTACATATTATATATTTGATTCTTCCATCGATGTTATGTTTGTAATAGTATACGAGTGTTTCTGTATGTGCATTAGACCGTGCCTTATAACATTGCACAGACCGCTGGATGACGACCTCTGCCGTCCTTGTTTAGCTTATAAGACTGTCACAGATTTTGAATAAAAATGTGAAAAAGCATCTTTTAAAATTTGTTTATTCGTGCATTTTAGCAATTTGTTAACGAACAACTATTTTAAAAGCGAAATAAAAATTATATTAATTTATACACTTTTGTGATAATTGCTAATATTTCTACAAAATATATTACTGAGCAAATATATGTTAATATTATACAAAACTGTTTTATTTTCATTCGCCCAAACCTACCCAACATTGCGCCCCTCCCTTCACCGCCAGGTGAACGTCGTACAATCACGCTAGCGTGATCCAGCGACTTCGAATGAACTCTCTTTAAAGCCCATTCCCCCGCATGTTAATACAGTTATTTCTTGTAATAATTTGTAATCATACCTCAAGATATAAGTGCGAAAAAACCATAATATAACTCTGGCATTAAATACAATAATTTAGGTTGCATTTTATCAGCTTCACTTACTCCATTCGTGTTCAATATTCATTATTTACATTTGTAAAACAAACTCTCCGAGCCATCACGGGTGTAATCATCAAGGACAAGTACGACACTCCGAAATTAGGAACATCTGCGATATCGAAGATGTCGTGCGATGGGGAAGAAATAGAAGATGCGGAAAGACCACGCGGACAGGGCAGATTCGACAAGAATGGTAAGAATAGCGAAGAAAGAGATACCTACAGACAGTAGACCTCCAGGAAGAGCACCAAAGCGGTGGCGGTGGAGGGACAGCTGGTCATCCATACCCCAGGAGCAGAGCCGAGAAACAACAGGACATAGTCCTAACACAAGCAGAAAAAATGTGATTTGCAAAGCACTTTTATTACCGTGTCAATAATTGTTATCTTAAGCAATATTTATGACTCAAATAAGAATAAAGACTAGATTAGCGTGGTTGTTTACCCTGATCGAACTTTTGAATTGAATTGAAACTGAATTTTCCAGTCAGTATCACCTGGAAATCAGACTGGAAAATTTGTGCTCTTGCATCAGGTGAGCGTCTGCCGGTCCTGACTCTGCCAGGTTTCATTTCGTTTTCTTTCTGTGTTGTCTTCTTTTGTTTCCCCTCGTGGGAGTGGTGATCAGTCGCTGCACCCTATCCACTGCCACCTGTATGTATATCGTATGTTTATATTAGGTCCTTACATATGAAATTGACGTTTTACCGTACTGGCAAATTTGATCTCAAATATCTTCTCTTTGGTTAGGAATTCCAAATCCAAATTTTTACAGCTATTTACTCATGTATTTGTGTTTTGAAAATTATAATTCATTTGTTTTTTCCTCAATTGTTTTTTTCTTTGCGAGACTCAGTTTACAAAATGAAAAACTTGAAATATCGCGTTATTTACGAGTTCGAGTTCCACCGTGGCACCAGTGCTGCAGAAACGGCTCGAAGGATTAATGATGTGTATGGCGACGGTGCCGCAAAAGAAAACACAGTGCGTTTTTGGTTCCAACGTTTTCGTTCTGGAAATTTCGACCTGCAGAACAAGCCCCGTGGACGGCCGGAGACCAAAGTTGATAATGAAGAATTGAAGGCTATTGTGGAAAGCGGATCCATCGCAAACCACATCCGAGTTAGCACAGGCTGCGGTGTTAGTGATAAAACTGTTTTAATCCACTTGAAGCAAATTGGTAAGGTGAAAAGCTTTGAAAGGTGGGTACCTCACGAATTGAGTGAAGCAAATCAACAAACGCGAGTTACTTGTGAGCGTTTGGTGGACTAGTGCTGGTGTCGTTCACTACAGCTTTCTTAAATCTGGCCAGACGATTACGGCAGATGTCTATTGTCAGCAACTGCAAACCATGATGGAAAAGCTAGCTGCTAAACAACCGAGGCTGGTTAATCGCTCTAGGCCACTGCTGCTTCATGATAACGCTAGACCACACACTGCACAACAGACGGCTACCAAATTAGAGGAGCTTCAATTGGAATGTCTAAGACATCCACCGTACTCTCCGGACCTTGCCCCAACAGATTACCATTTTTTTCGAAATTTGGATAACTTCTTGCAAAGGAAAAAATTCAACTCCGATGGGGCAGTCCAAACCGCCTTCAAAGATTTTATTGATTCCCTTCCGAATGGTTTTTTTAGTAAAGGGATCGATGAACTACCTATGAGATGGCAAAAGTGCATAGATAGCAATGGTACATACTTTGATTAAATAAATATATTATAATAAAAAAAAATCGACTTTATGTTCCTCCCATACTAAACGTCAATTTCATATGTAAGGACCTAATATTTCATTGTATGTATTATAATAAAAATAAAAAGGTGGATGAGCACTGTAGGCGTACTGTGAATGGGTTTGCGTTGCAACGGTTTAAACGACCGGTGCGGGGCAGCACGGTCACGCCTGGTAGTATAAAAAATGTCAACCTGGAGACGAATGAGCAGGACCGATATAAACGGTGGGTACCATTCACAGCCAGTATCACCTACATGAACGAGTACATATGTACGAGTATATTTATTTTATTGTAGTCTCGTCGAAGTCGTTTAAAATACATTTTAAAACGATTATTTTTAACAATTTTGCTAATCGAGTTTGTATGTAGTTTACCTGCATTAAATTTTACAATGCAAATCTCCTCTTTCTCAAATGGAAGCGAAATCGCACCTCAGACACGCCTCGTCACGTTAATAAATCGTTTCTGAAAGGAAAAAGTAATACAAACAATAATAATATTAAAAGTCACGGCGTGCAATAGCGATTGCTGGGAATGATGGCATTCAAATTGGATGGAAAATTGCAAAAATATTTCTCATTCATATTTTTTCTTTTCAGAAATATACACTTTATTTTATTTATAAAAGTAACTTACAATGCCTCGCCTATAATTTAATTACTATGGTAACGTTCTTTATTGAATAGTACAGTTGGATGTACGTTGAGTATTTATTATCATATTGCATGGAATATTGTTTTTAATCAGTAATGAATTTGGTTAAATATTACAAATAATATTGCATTTTTTCATTTACTTTTTTTTGTACTCGCATCATCTAGCAGTCGATACCCATAGGGTGAAATGCCGAAATATTTAATGAAAAAAAAAAATTAACTTAATTAAATAAACGCTAAGATTAACAAATTAATTATAAAATCACAATACTTGTTCTTGGTCAGGTTTTCTGTATTTTACGAATGTCGAAAACATCTTTCGTTTCGGGCTCTTGATGAAGCAAAGATAAATAATCGGCTTCAAAGCAGAAAAGAGAAAATGGAAGAAGCCGAGAGCGAAGGGAAGAGCCGCGGGCGCGTGGGGGTTGTTGAGCGGGGGGGCCTGGAAGCGCTCCAGGCCGTCCCCCCCGGGCGCGCCGCCCAGCGCCAGCGCCAGGTGCGCGCCGCTCAGGGCGGAGCGCGGCACGCTCAGCGCCAGGTGCGCGCCGCACAGGCACAGCGCCAGCCTCAGCACCTCGCCCGACTCCCGCGCCGACTGCTCCTGCAGCTCGGCCTTCCGTCTCTCCACTCTCCGCAGCTTGCGGAAGATCGCCGCGCTCGCCGCGGAGAGCGCGCCCAGCGGGATCAGCAGCTGGAACGTGCACAGCAACACCCTCATGCTGGTCAGGTAATAGCCGTCCGCGAAGGTGCAGATGGTCGGGCCCGACCTCACGTCGATGGTGGTGGACAGCGCGAACTCGGGGACGCTCAGGGACGCGGCCAGGATCCAAACCAGCGTGGCGGGAAATATAGCGGGAACCGCTGACGGCGGACATTTCTCGGTATCCGCCGCTTTTGCCGGCGTCGACGATTCGCTCCTCGATACGAGGCTGTGCCGGGAAGATTTCATCTCGGTCGTGTCTTCTAGCAACTCTTCCTCCGCTTCCTTCCTGGCTCGGAAGCCCAAGGTGAGGTTCGCGGTCGCGATGCCGTGGAGACAGAGGGCGACGAGGAAGTAAGCGACGCACGTTCCGGCGAACACTTCGAATCCCAAGTAGACGATGCACACATCGGGGCCGAGGGTCCACGTGCCGCTGTTGTGCGACCACATCTCGGGGCCCGCCACCACCGTCAGCATCAGCGTGTCCGATACGGCCATCTGGATCAAGAGGGCGCGGAATCCTGGAAGAGATGACACAATTACGCGTCATTCATTTAATTCCTAAAAATTGTTTTTGTTTTAGAAAGTACCGCAACATATAGGCAATTAAGAAATTGTCAGTTAAGACGCCATTAATTAGGTGGATACTGGGCGGTCACACGCACGTTTTGACAACTGTCTTAGAATAAAACGATAAAACTTATTAGAAACATTAATTTTCTCAACACATAGTAAAAATATTAATAAAAGCAGGTACTGTACATTTTATTATAATGAATTTAATTAATAATTTGTAATTGTTTTTACAGAGAAAAATATGACGGAAAAGTATATTCACTTTTAAATTTTTCTGTAAAAACGTCATTGCAATCTAACTAATATAGGAGCGATATTAGTATTACAGACATACAAATGAACATTTTTATTATATTATACATATTTATGATATTGAGTTTTCCCATATATTATGTTTTAATAAATCATATTGTTTGTAAATTTGTTTTAATTACCAACCCCAATGTAAATTCATCACTTCATTTAATTTGTATCTATAATATATTTAAAATTGGCGATACTCGAAGAAAGCAACGCGCATCTTTGAAAAGGCAACAAAGAAAGCCGTGCCGCGTGCGCGCGAAAATAATAATGCGTAAGTTACAAATTGAAATAATAATATGTACTATACTATAAAACATGATAAAACTAATTATATAATCATTAATTTTGTCAATTCATACCGTTCGTATTCTTCTTGAGAAAATCCACCACGATGAACAAATTTAAAATAACACCAATTCCGTTGACACACACCAGGTAAGAAATCAGAGCTTTCTCCGGCACGAGAGGAAAGCTCGTGTCGCCCCCGAGCCCACCGCGTACATCCAGAAAGCCTCTGATACCAAATTCACTTTTATTAAAACTCGAAACATTGTTGAACGAGGCTTCGTCGGTAATGGCCGACGAGGAATTAATACTGATCGCCGTTTCGTCCATGCTTTTGATGACGCGCCGTGCTGGCGTCAATGTTTTTTTAGTCGAGGAAAGTATGGATCGAGGGACGGGCGCGGAGTGCCGCGGCTCCTCTGCCGACTGTCTGAGGGACTTCCTTTCCCCTGCTCCCTGTTCCCCTCGATCGCTCCTTTAATAACCGAAAGCTCGTCACCGCACATGGTATGCTAATGCTTTCGATTGTTCCTTTTTTATATCATTCACTGCGTGCTTGTCGGACGCTTTCAGCCGCTACATGCGCGCCATAAACTGTGTTTATTCAGTTGATTTTTCGACCAAGTACCGAGCATGTGTGGTGGAGCAGCGAGCACGCTGCCCGGAGATTATTGCTCCCGACTCTTCTCGTACAGGGAGAAAATGAAGCGGTTAAAAATAAATATTGTCTGATACACTAGCAATATAGCAAATATTTTAACTCATCTGGTCATTTACACATCCATTTCTCTATATGTATTAATATGAGGGGTGATTTTTTACAGGTGTAGAATTTTAAAATGAAATAAAACAAATAAAAATTGTGGTAATAATTTTATGCCATCAGTGTTTAAATATGAAATATGATTGAATTGATTGAAAAGTGAATACGTGTCGCAACAATATTCTTGCTATTTTCAAACTATGCTAATAGGACCAACTTGCTGGTCTCCTGGAATAGGGTTCGAACCATCGACCGTATCTAGGCATACGAGGATCACTAGAGTTATAACCACTACGCCAACAAGCTACTTATACTAACGATGCCTTAGTTAACCCTTTATGGTGCGTGTATAAAGGCGCAAGTTTAGATTTATCCATGAACAACGTAAGTGCAGGGGCATTAAAATGGGGCAGGGTCTCGAAACGAAACGTAACGGCAGTTAGTGGGTAGTAAGTTGTCATTTATTGTATTTTCGTAATCTTTCACCCGATGATGGTCATATTACATTTTGGACCTGATGTCATAAAAAATTCCGTAAATTTCTAGACCATATAGAAAAACAACATCAAGTCGTTAAATTAAAATAATTATTAATTAATCAAGAACAAAGTTTTGTGAAATTTTATATTTCAATTTTAAAACCAAATAAATTAATCGATTAGAAAGATATACAGAAAAATCAAATCCATGAAAAAATATTTGGCTGCTACCGGGACTCGCACCACGAATCTCCTCCTCCTATCCGGCGGAGGCGCGTTATCCAATTATGTACTTAATTTCTGTGAATATATCGACCTCGTAAGTAATACAGATAAGGAGCATATGTTTAACTTGTTGAGGGCCTAAAAATTCCAAAGCAACATATAGGCAAGGGCCGTAAATTTTCTGAATTTTTTGTGATTTTTCTTTTTACGAAAAAAACATGAAAACATGCGTAAATTAAAAAAAAAACACACACATTTATATTATTTTATCGTAAGTGTCGAAATGCAATGATTTTTTTATCATTTAAGTAAAAAAAATAATCTTTTTTTGAATTTCGATAATGTTGCCAGCGCAACATTTTCTGAAAAATAATAATAATTTTTTATTTGTTTATTAGAGACAACACTACTATTAATAATAATAATCTTCTTCTGTGTGATATATTTTGTTGCACGGCACGGCACACGACGGGTTAAAATTCTTTAACCAATGAATGAGTTAGTGAGAGTATATCTTATATTTAAATATAAAATATTTTCGTGGTAGAATCGAGCACTGTAACAAATGTTCATGTAAAAAGTGGATGTCATAATTCCGTTTTATGACATCCAGTGCATCGGAGATGTGCTCTGTAGCACGTACCAAGAAATGAAGAGGTTGGCAGGTGTCAGAGAGGAGTGAATAGATTGAATGCTTGGTACAGACCAATCCTAGGATAGTGACCCACAAAAAGCAACGACATCTACATATATGTATCTTAAATTAATTATTTTAAAGGTATGTGTTTAATAGGAATATCATCAATATAAAAATGTTAATAAACTTACACAAATAATATTCTAGTAATTAGTAAATATTTTTAATTTTAAAAAGATTTGTTTTTTTCCTAGATGGGATAGGGGGCTGGTGTAAAAGATGCAACCGAAGTAATTGAAAATTCCAAATTTTGAGAATAATTCATAACATAAGCGAAAATAATTTATTTTGATAACCTTTCATACATTTTTATACGATATATAAAAAAATATTATTACTATGATATTAATGAAATATAAAAATATTGAATTATTAAACTTAACCTTCTCTCTCCAGGCACAAGGGCCAATCTTTTTGGAGAGATACAGCGTTAACATGATCGAGGGTAGAAAAACAAAAAGCAAAAAAAAAAAAGCGTAAGTGATTATTTCGAACTTTACAGGAGAGCAAAAGAATTTTGTCAATCTGATTTTGTCAATTTTTCTTTTATTATTAAATGATTTCCATATACATTTCGGATTAACAAATATAGAAATCGTTTAATAATAAAATAAACATTGACAAAACCAGCTTGACTGAACTTTATTTTGCTTTCTTGTAAAGTTCGAAATAATCAGTAACGCCCTTTTGGCTTTTTACACTCGATATGTTTTGTTTGTATCTCAGTAGTTTTAATAATGAAAAAAATAATTGTAATATAACTGTATGGAATATTATGTAAATAAATAAATAAAAAATCTTAAAAAGAAATTGCTTAGGTGGTGTGGTACTTGAAATAAAGATTTTAAAATGAAAATATATCATGCGACCTACATTAATTCTGTCTGGGGCCATTCAATTGGATGATGCACTAAAGTGCTCCATATACTCCCGGATAATGTAAATGTAAGTACTAGCGAAGGGAAAAACTTCATTTCAAAATGAAGACTACAACACACACACGTTCACCAGTTTGAAGACTACAAAGTGTACACTACAATTGTAGTACTACGAAATGAAGTGAAGTAAATGAAGTGAAGTAATGAAGTAATTGTAGTATTAATGAAGTGAAGTAATGAAATGAAGTAATTGTAGTAAAAAAAAAAGGTCAACGACAAAAATATTTAAATAAATGACGATATTTTCTCCAAAGTAACATTTCAAACCATGGGGGGGGGGTTGTTACAGTTTCCAGAGATTTCTCCGTTTAGCTACATCAACTTCCCAAAAATTTCTTCATAGCTCCCAAAATTTTTCAAACCATGGGGGGGGGGTTGTTACAGATTCCAGAAATTTCTTCATATATCTACATAAACTTTCCAAAAATTTCACGTAAAAAATACACTATTTAAAATGTGTTTCTCATACTTTCGATAACTTTGAAGTGTATGTACTTTGTAGTGTTCGCTTTGAAATGAAGTGTACTATTTGAAGTTTATACTTTCAATAACTTTGGGTTTGTAGTTTGTAGTGTGCACTACACATCAAAATGTGCGAAGTGTGCACTTCAATGTAGTGTAGTACTACATTGTAGTAGTGAGTACAGAGCGGACCCATCACTAGTAAGTACCTACCTACCAGTTAAAAAATAAATTTCAAGACGAATTCGTCGTACAATCGTCTAATTGCATGAAAAAAATGCTAAGCGACCAGCTCAGTGTATGTGTTACATTTCAATTGACTTGACTATATTTAGTTTAGGCTTATATATTATAATCCGGTTGTTCAACCACGAAATGCTGATGAATTATGGGATTGTTGACTTTGTCAGTAAAACTACTATCGGCCACCATGAGCGACAAAAATCGGCAACACCTTGTCACTCGCTAAATATGAGGGTCAATAAATTGTCAAAATGAAATATGTTATTTTTATGCAAATCGAGTGATATTAATAGAGCCATTTATCAGAAAACTAAAAGATGTACGTAGGTATGAAGTAAAAAGGAATATGAAAAGAAAAGACCCAAATAAAACCAGTTATAAATAGAAAAAAGCTTAATATTAATTTTCAATCAAAAGTTTTCACAAGTTTCCACTCCTGTTGATAGTATGGGTCTACAGCCTCCTAGAGTGTTCGACCACGACACTTGTTTCCGGCCACAATAATTTATTGTTCGCTGCACATATAGAAAAATCATATTTTTCATAAATATGTTTCGATTCCACGACTGTTTTAGAAGATTGTTTAGAACAGCTTGTTTTACATTTGTTCAAAGCTGTTATGTGTTGATTTTTACTTTTCATAATGGTTAAACTGAGTGTATTAAACACTTAACCAACATATTTACTCTATTTAAATAGTTATATCATTAAGAACAAAATAGATATACTAGCCGGTTGGCCCGGCTTCGCTCGGGACCATAATTCGGTAAGCATAGAATTGTGTTGACGTCTCTTTTTTGCTGGTCTCGGCACCTGTGATTGGATTGCCTTGCTGGACCGTCATCGCTTTACCAAAATATCAACAGATATTTTAGCGCACTATCATAACACTCTAGAGAGAACTTTCCAAAACTTTCTAGAGCATTCCAAAATCTTATAGAACTTCCTGGAATCTTCTAGAACTTTCCCTTTCCAGAACCTTCTAAAGCATTATAATTCTTTCTGGAACCTCTAGACCCACCGACGCACTCCCCCATTCAGTTTGGAATATTATAGATCTTTCTGATAGCTTGTAGAACTTTCTCCTTCCAGAACTATCTAGAGCGGATTTTTCCGGAACCTTCTTTACCGGACTAGACTTACCGAAACCGGAACCTAGACTTACCGACACAGTCGGCGGGCCCATTCTGGAACAATCTGAAGCATTTGCGGCCTTCCCATAACAAAACAATGTGTTAGAATGCACATTTTCGTCACCCACTCCCACCCACGCTCAGCCACCCCCACCAAACTCGCATATTTTCAATGGACACTAAGAGCTATCTACCACCATAACCACCAGGGGGTGGTAGTATCTGGTTGTGAAGAAAACTTGGCGGGTAGGGAAACACGTTTTTTTATATATATAACATACTGATATATTGATATTGATTTTGCATTTAGACATGCATGAGAATATAACAGTTACTCATAAACAATATAAGTACTTCCGAAGCGATGTTGTAATAATGGATACTTAATATTTAATCTCAGGTACCATTGTAGAAATTGCAAACTTTGTATAAATCACTTGGAGTAACTTTACGTCTACCGGTTTCGATACCACTGTATCTTCGTCAGGAGGGACGCATACTATCTATTACATATTTTATTAAAAAAATCAATAGTGATTGGATTCCACCACATTCCCAGGACCGTTTTATGAGCGATTACTCACATATCGGTCCTACTGAGACGTGTAAAGGGCGCCCTAGAAAGGAGAGGCTCTGTAGAAAAATCCAATCACTGTTCCTCACTCCCAAAAAAACTCTTTATTAGTATTTCAAGACAAAGATGCATGTTTTACAAATAATACCAAGAAACGTAAAAGAAGTGTAGATTGTAGAAGCAGTCTAAAAGAACTAAAAAGGGGAAACACTGAAATGGGAAATATATTATCAAATAAATTATTTGACATATTCTCCATTTTAGTATCTAATTGTCGATTACCCCCACCATAATTGTAGCCATGCCCCCGTTCAAAAAATAATTTGTTTACTAAAATAAATAGTGGATCGTTAGAATGCGTCCATCCTGATGAAGATACAGTGGTATCGAAACTGGTTGACGTAACGTTACTCCAAATGGTTTATACAAAGTTTTTAATTAATTAAAATTAATAATTATGTACAACCACAAAACGCTATAAAAATAATGTTTACAATAATCATTACTTCCGTGTACCAGATTAATAAAAATTACGTATACATTTTAATAAACCTGATATTGGATTATTGATTATTGGACTATGTCCGTTAATATCAATAAATAAATAAATAAAATAAAAAAATTATTTCTCTAAATTAAATTGGTTAGGTACTTCCACAAAACACCATTTCACTGACTGTTGTGACTGAACTGTAAATTATTATAATAACCTGCATAAACGGTATCATATTAGCATTCAAGAAGCGACAATGTTATACTGTGGCTTCCAATATCTATATATAATACTACAATGCCATTTAGAGCTCAGTTTCAAGTTCGAGTGGCCAAAAAGTCGTTCGGACTTCCTCCAGGAATCCAAAATTGGGGAAAAGTCTAGACTGCGGAGGACTTATCGATCGCCATTGTTTTGCACAACGTATTTATAAAAATGCGTATTAATTTTTATTTATTTATTAAAACCTTCGTGGTGGTTTTGAATTTTGTCAGTTTTATTGAAGGATTTTATCCAAAATCACAGGTATTTTATATATTATTCTTGTAATAAATTAATATCTCCCATAGAAATGAAAATTTTGCATAATTTACGGCAAAAACTAATAAACTATGAAATTATGTATGTAAACATACAAATTTTTAAAATAAAGGGTTTTCTTCTTTCACATTTAAAAAAAAACGTGTTTTTGTCGGTACAACACCGATCTTAACCTCATCCAGAAGTTATCTGTATGTGTCTGCATTCGTCTTGTTCATAATTTTTCATAATGTATTTTAGTTTGAGCCTTACTCATTGACTTCTTCTCTTAGTTTAATTTCTGAGAGAATCATAAAGGAAAAAAGACAAATAGAAGGTCTAAATATAAATTCATTCACTGAGATTGAATGGGATTAAGGAGACCTCAAGATAAAAACTGTTAGGTATCGGCGATATTAAATTCTCAGTGAAAAATAACAATATTTCAACTTTCTTTCGCATCGTGTACTTCTTATTAGATGAATATGATAATTTTATACGGGAATAATTATATTATTAGCGGCATTTCAATTTATCATTTCAGAATATCCATGAGTTCATGACAGTACCGGAGCTAGGGTT